>PISX010007307.1:0-89719 GCA_004024625.1 Mellivora capensis | reverse complement strand
GAACAGTCAAGAAGCCAGAAATCTGGGTGTGGGCAGGGGTGGAGAGGGGTGGTGGTAGGTGCTGAGGTCAGATTGTGGGGCCATGTAGGCTGTGCCTTTGGTTTTACTCCAATGGCACAAGGAGCCCTAGGAAGCCTCTGAGCAGAGGAGGGACCCATGATGCTGCCTTAGAGACACTCATTAGCCATGAGCACCTTGGGTGTTGCGTGAATCTCGGCTAGAGAGAAGGGTGGCATGGCCTGAGGGGCACCAAGGGCATTTCAGGCCAAGTGAGGGACCTGGGACTTTTTCATGAGGTCAGTGGGGATCCATGGAGGAATTTAGAGTAAGGGAATTAGTCCTACCCCTCATCTTCGAGTAGAGGGTGCTAAGCAAGGGAGGTCACCTATCCAAGAACACACAGCTAGATAAAGGTGGAACTGGGCTGAAAAGCCAGGTCCTCACATTCCCATTCCACTACAGTTGGAGGTTTTTCCTGACTCAGGAGAGGATACATTTATTGAGCAGATTCTAAGAGCCACACGCTGCTCAGATGCCAACCCATTTAATTTTCAAAACAACCCTAACAGCTGGACATTGTTATTGGCCCCATTTTACAGACAAGAAAATGAGGCACAGGGGGTTAAGTAACTTGTCTAAGGTTACACAGCTGGTAAGTAGTAGAACTGGGATTTGAACCCTGGGAGCCTGGATCCAGAGTCCATACAGTTAGACAATGGGCTACAGGGCTTTGCTAAGGCTTGGGGAGATGTGGGGATGTGAAGGTAAGGTGGGAGGACCTGGGATCCGTTAACACGGTGCTTCCAGGGCTGAGCCTGCTCCAGGTCTGCCTGGACTCAGGTCCTGTGCCTTTGGGCTAAGCCCTATCATTAGTTAGAGGATGGACTGCCAACAGAACATGATGGTGGCTGTTGCTACATCGTCCTAGATCTGACGGGGGCTGTGCTGCTGCTCTGGAGGCCGGAAAGGGCTCGGCACAGAGGCTTTGTAAAGAGACGTTTCCTTAAATTACTTCACCCCTTCTATCCTGTGCTTTTCTCTTGGCTCCAGATGTCCTTCTGCGTGTATTTCCTGGGTCCAGGGTTGATCAGCACAGCAGTGCA
The DNA here is from genome assembly GCA_004024625.1 of Mellivora capensis. NCBI lineage: Eukaryota > Metazoa > Chordata > Mammalia > Carnivora > Mustelidae > Mellivora > Mellivora capensis. The sequence continues at coordinate 88,616 of PISX010007307.1, read as the reverse complement.
ATGTTAGGGACAGTGCTCAGGGGCTCTTAGAGACTCCCCTCTTCCCCGGCCACCCCAACTTCTGACCCACCTGCTGGATCGAGGCCCCCGAAGAGCTCAACCTGACTGTGCATGAGAACTATCTAGAGAGTTTATAGAAAGTCTTAGTGGCAGGGTCCTGCCCCCCACCAGATGCATCCAGGTCTCGGGTTGACCTCAGGCAACAAAGGGTAACTTAGAAAAAGCTTCCCGGGTGATTCTTGGGTGCCGAGTTGAGAACCACTGGCCTAGACCAGTCTCCTTACTGTATGCAAAAAATGTGGCTTGTCCACAGTCACATGGCCGTCGGTGGCAGGACGGGAATGGAAATCCAGATCTTTGACTCCTAGAACCAAGTCCTTTTCCAAAAGAAACATAGGTCGGAAAAGGCAAGTCACCCTGGGAGAGGCACTTGAATGTCAGTGCCCATGGCTTTTTGGATGGCGGGGGCTGTGGTATGAAGCAGGAAAAGCAGGCTCAAGGGAGGGGAACAGCCTTGAAAAAAACCCAGGGGGCCTGGAACAAAAGTGGAGTTGATGGCCCAGCCAAGGACAGGCAAGGCCAGAGTCGCAGACAGCCGCAGTGTAGCTTGGAGGAGCAGGCCACAGATCCTGTCCTCTGGTTGAGAAAGAAAACATGTGGACAGCTTCCATGGAGGATGGGGAGTAGGCGAACTACAGCCAGAGCAACTGTTCAGTTGAAACAGACATGTGACCAGAAATGGCTTTTCTAGTACCTGTCACACACAGAAGACCCTCCTTTCCCATTGAGGCCCCAGCTGCGGGAGATGGTGAAGGAACAGGAGGGGGTGGGAGGTGGGGAGATGCAAAGGTGAAATGGCCCCACAAGGAAAATGTGCAGCTGCCTTTTTATCCATGGGGGCCCCAGTGCCTTTAGAAGATCTTGGGTGCCCTCTGTGTCATAAACATTCCAAAATGCCCACATCTCTTGGGCAGTTTGATGATATGAATGACCCCAATTAAAAGAATGAAGGAGATCAGATTCGGGATGAAAATGAGTCCTTCTGGAAAGCTCTGGATGCACACCAGCATTCCTAGCGGGAGGTTTGAGTTTGTGTCGGAGGAGGCTGGTAGAAATCTCGGCCCCTGATTCTCATACCTTCCCACTTCCTGCCTGCCAGGTTTCCTCCTGTAACAGGTGCCAAGACTTTCCAGCGACAGGCCACCAGAGGGCACCCAGAGACAGCCAGGGAGGACACTCGCAGTGGTCCATGTCATGGCACAGCAGAGGGAAAAGCACGCACACAAGCTGAAATATACAGAGCAGCCCAGGAAATGGGAATGTGGCATCAGAAGCCACACCCAGCCCCTGGCCTGTTTCGTACAATGGCTGTGACCACCCAGCCTTCCTGGTGGATACCACTGTGGCTTATGTAACCAAAGCAGTACCTGTGGGATCCGGCTCCTTAACAAGCTGGAATTATGTTTGTCCTTGCTTCCAAGATCAATTGGAAAAAAGTCCTCGTATGCGTGCAAAGATCATGGCTGGAAGGGATTACAGATACCACTTCATTACCCCATCATGAAGGCCCACTGACCCAGCCCCCAAATTAAGGATCTGAGTCCTGGTGACAATGGCTAATGATGGTTTTAGCCCAAATCTACATATAGATGATAGATAGATAGATAGATGGAGATAGAGATAGATAAATATTTTTTTTTACACTTATCATACTGAAGGAGAATTATCTGCTTATTTACATGTCTCCAGAACTCAACAGGGTTAAGCAGAAACCATGTTTTATGGGTCTCTGTTCCCAGGTGAACCAAAGTCTTTGTCAAACATACATAGACCATTTGATCCATTTCTCCAGTGAGGCCTGGAAGACACAAGCAACAAGATGCCTGACTGGATCTCGAGTGGAGAAAACTTTTCTATTCCATGGCCTGGAACTATTTCCAAATGACCTGGTCCAGGAGTCTAGCACAGAGGTCAACAAACTACAGTCCTTGAGCCAGATCTGGGCCATTGCCTATTTGTGTCAATAAAGTTTTATTGGAACACAGTTATGCCCATTCATTTAGGTATTGTCTGTGACTATTTTGTACTACTACAGCTGGGTTAAATAGTTGCAAGAGAGACCATGTTGCCTACCAAACCTAAAATATTTACTATTGGGTCCTTTATAGAAAACGTCTGCTGCCCCGGATCCTAGGAGAACAAAATGGTGTGTGAGGATCTGGCTGGCAGGAGGGCTCCTCCTTGGCACCCTGAGCATAGGGAAGAAGGTGGTGCTACTGATGCCTCCAGGAGCTATGCCCCAGGTGTGCTCAATCTGCTCTGGGACTCAGAGCCTTGCTGAGTCCCAGAGGTCCATTGTACAAGGTCCATTGTACAAGGTTCTATGTTCCTCTCTCCTGGGCTCAAAGCTAAAACAGGTGAGCACTTCTCTGGGTCCTGCCCTCTGGGGCTACACAAATTAAAAAAAAAAAATCATCCCTGTGACAACTGGGAGTACCCTCTAGCCTACCGCCTTCTCTGGTCTCTCTACCTGATCTATGTGAGATGCCCGTCTACAACCTCTGTCTATACCATGGCGTGGTAGACCAAGTCCCACTGAGGGGTGGTTCCACCTCTGAGGGCAGTTTTCCAGGGGACATGCTTGGGGTTGGCACCCACAGAACTGTGTCCTTATTTTGGAGAACACGGTCCATTCATACCATTGCCTTGATTAAGGTTGACCAATGTCCTCTGCTGTTCTTACCAGCTCCTCTAATAGCCAGAGCTATTTTGCTGGGACTGGTTTCCCAGATCCAAATATAGAAACTTACCCTTGTCTTACTTTGTCCCAACTTTCAGGCTCTTCCCAAGGGAATGGGCATTTTAACAGAAAAGGTGCTCTGGTTGGATCAAAAAACCAATTTTTAGCCCTGGAAGCTCTGGTGTCCGTGAAAATGCCTAAGACGTGTGTTTCAACTCCAACAACTTCAGCATGAAATACTTTGCTGGAGGGTCACTTTGTTCTAAGACTGGGGGATGAAAATTTCTATTGTAAAAAATGTAGTGAAAATATAGAAAAGAATGCAAAATTTACATGAAGGGAAGTAAGAGACTTCAAAGTCATTTCATACCTCCTTTCGTCAGCTGTTGGCCACCCCAGGCCTCCCTGGAGCGAGGCTTATAGTCATTCTCCAGTTAGGGGGAACTTCATGTGGATTATTGTTTGTCCCCTCCAGGTAGAGATGGCCACGCAGGACCAAGACACACAGACAAGAAATGACCAAGCAGTAACCAAACCAACATACCACCTGTCATTCTAGTCTTTCGGAGATCAGTTAGTGGATTCCTTTGTTTTACAAACAGTGAGAGGAAATCACTTGCTCAAGGTCACTGATGGGACCAAAGTCATGGTGCCCTGATTCTGAGTGGTACTCACTGTGTTTAATATGGGTATTGCCAGGGAGGTGGAGATTGGAATATGAGGCTGGAATGTGAAGGTGGGAAGGAGCTTCTCAAGTTCTGTTCCAGTGATTATGGGGTAATGGGCCTAGGCACAGATGGAAGCTTCAAGAACAGGAGCTGCTGGGAAATCCCAGATATGGAGATGGGTAGAAGCTCCCTGAGAGATCTGACAGTCCCCATAAAGACATGAACTGGTCATAGAGAGCCTAAGTTGTTTGGTTACAACCTTGCAGTTCATTGGCAGGAACTACCATGGGGCTATGCATTTCATCTCTCTACCTAGAAAATGGTCCATTCTCATTTCTCCAGCTTGGGTTATGTGCTCTTCTTTTGATTGGATATTCAGGTTTATTAGTGTGAACATGTTAGTTATGTGTCTAACACTGTCTTATAGTGTCCAAAAGAACTGTAAGTTATCCCTGCCTATAGGAGGGCTTGTAGTCTAGGTGAGACATAATATACATGTGAACTAGCTAAAGAACGTAGTATCTAACTGTAGAACAGAAAAAGGAGAAATCTCCCTATGGACTGTGTTAGCCTGGGTCAGTCACACTGGGGTTCACCCAGATCCATTCTCTATGCGTAAAGCTAACAGCACAGCCACCTTCCATGACTTGAAGAAGAGGTCAAACTTCTTTACCAAGTCATTTCAGAGGGTTGAATTTCTTCCTCTTGATCAGTTCTTAAAAAAAAAAACAAGGAAGATTTCTCCCGAGTCCCAAATGACTGTTTTCTTTGATCCTGTCCCTGGGGTGGAGTTCATGAACCCGTCATTTGGCAAACAATGAGGAAATCCAGTGGGATTGGGGTTTCCAAAGTCTAGGGCAATATCCCTGTCTTGGAGAAGCAGCTAGTAATCTAGCCAAGAGAAGGCTGCCATGAATTTGAGAACAGTAAAGAACGAGGCGGTGGCTCAGCCTGGGCTTGGGAAAACAGTTCTTAGATAGGAAGGATGATGGTGACTGGGAATTAGGGAATCCTTCCGAAGTGGGGTCATTTGTGCCCCGTCTTGTGGCACCAGGACAAGAGTACTAGGCTTGGAATTTGGGGTGCCTGTTTAAATGGGGGTCACTCAAATTAATTTTGCAAAGGGACCAGTTCCTCTGCCCTCTCTGTTCCCCACCCATGGTGTCTCCAGTGCCTAACAGCTGTATCACTCCCCGAAGTCGGGAAAAGTCTACCCTCCCAGCATGCCTTTCCTCACATTGGCCCAGCTTTGTGGCCTTTGCTGGCTCTTTCCCTACAGCTGTGAGTCTCTGAACTTCCCTGGGCCTCAGTTTTTCCACACAGAGAACAGACAGGAGGTTTATTCCCCTGCCCCTTTCTAAGACGGTTGGGAAGATAAATGGCATAACAAGGCAGACCAATCTGACACAGGCCCCAGTGAGTTATTATGCAGGAAAACTTCATTCAGGCCTTTCCTCGTCTGTCAAGCACGCCCATAAAGACTGCTGGAAAAAAAATTTCCGACAAGCTTTTTCCCCCATTCATTCCACAAAAACGAACATTTTTGAGTCCAAAGAACAGGGGAAGGACAGCGCGAGGCAAGTGTACAAGTGGGAGTCCCTGTCACCTTTCCTGAGTGGAGGAGCCCTCGGGGGGGCCGTCGGTGGAGGACGTGGCACTTGGACTGGCTCAGGGGCTCAGCGGCTCGGGTGAACCACAACCACACCGGCAAATGCTTTTTCCAGATGCTGCAAATCAGGCTTTCTGGGCTGGAGAGAGCAAGACAAGCTGGAGGAGGGTCAGGAACCATCTGAAGACTGATGTCCCCTTTCCAAAGAAGAGGCCAGAACACTTCCAGGACAAAAGCCTAGAAGGAGCTGGGCTTTGGGAAAGTTGGCATGAGACCTCCCTCTTGCCCCCGGGCCTGGATCTGAGCAGGGTCCTGGAGTCTTGGCAGGAGACAGTGTTTCGATTGGCACTCTCCAGCGTGGAGGAGGAGGCCAAGCGGGGCCGGATGTCCTGTGCCGGTTTGGGAGGGCTGGGACTCCTCCTTTCAGAGAAGTCCCAAACCCTGAGCACACACAGTCCCGTCGCTTTTATCCAGCACAAAAGTGCTGGCTCTCAGGTGAGCACCAGATGTGGCTTTCAAAGAACACACACAAGGAACACGAGGCTTCCACGAACAGAATCCCATGTGGTACTGGCTCGGGTGGAGGAGTGGTTCTCAGCCATCCTCGCGGGCCTGGGTTCATTTCAGCCGCCTTCCTGGTTGAAAACCAGCCCCTGGGCCTGCACACTGCCTCCCAGTGTTGGATTGGGAGGCCTGCTGGGGCCAATGGTCCCTTGTTTCCCTGAGCCTAGCGGGGGCCAAACAGCATACAGTTAGTTGTGACAAATACTAAGGATTGGGAGTCAGGGGTCCTGGAATAAAGTCCTTTCTCGGCCACTTAATGGCATATGGCAGCAGGCGATCGATTCCTTCCCCGGCTGGCTAATTCTAAGTTTCCTTTTAACTTCAAATTTCTACACAGGGATGTTCCAAATGCAAATGAAGATTACCTCTTATTTATTTATTTATTTATTTATAAAGATTTTATTTATTTATTTATTTATAAAGATTTTATTTATTTATTTGAGAGCGAGAGCGGAAGAGATCATGGAGGGAGAGGGAGAAGCAGACTCGCTGCTGAGCAGGGAGCCCAATTTGAGGCTCAATCCCAGGTCCCTGAGGTCATGACCCGAGCCAAAGGCATATGCTTAACTGACTGAGCCACCCAGGGGCCCCGAAGATTATATTTTTAATACGAGCAGGGGGTTGTCAACAATCTCCATTCAAGAGAAAGAGTTTCTTAAGTCTGGAGACATTTGATTTCCCTTAAACTTGTTAACTATATAATAGATAGAGTTTCAAGACAGTCTGGTTGGAGCTGGGCAGATTGAAACCCACTCAAGCTAGTTCAAGAATAAAGGAGGTTTACCGGATCCCATGTAAGGTCAAGGAAGGTCTTGCAGAGGCTGAAGCTCGACACTGGAGGGTTACCTGGGATGCGGGTTGCCTCCCGCTCTCTCGGCTATAAGCTTCTTCTGCTGGCCCTGCTCCCTCATAAATGTCATGGGGCTTTGGCTCATCAAGTGCTGACTTTGCTCTCCATTTTCTCTCGAACCATGCTGCCCCCTGTCCCACCCCCACCCCTCCACCGGCTGCCGGATGGACAGACACAGGTTTGGGTCAGGCATCCGTCTTTGGGCTCATTGGCCTCCATGGGAAGGGAGTGTAATGTGGCTCCTGGACTGTGGACTGGGAAGCTCCTCTAGAAAGAGCTGGGTTGGGGCCCACAGAAAACCTATCCAGGACAGGGACCTCTTGGCCGCTTGGCCCAACCCCACACTGGACATCATCTCTCCATTTGGCTCCTGGGAATGTACATCCTGTGGTTCTTTCTCTAGTGGTTACTTTGATAGCTCCTTCCATGGCCTTCTCTTATTGCCTGTCTTAGAGGTTTTGGAGCTCCCAAAGGTTCTGCCTTGATAATCTTCCTTTTGCTAGGTCCTTAATAAAGGACCTAGTATGTGTCAGCCGCTAGGGATACAGAGGAAAACAAGACACAGCCTCCACCTTCCCAGGATTTACAGCCCAGCTAGGAAACAGGAAGCAGCTGCAGTCCATGACTACAAGTCCGTGATGGGAAGGGAGGAGAGGGTCACAGTAGCAAGTGGCAGGGGTCTGAACACACCACCCACTATGGCCTTTTTCACTCTGTTTCCAGCTCCCCTTCTCTCTTGAAATACAGCCCTGCATTTACCACTGCTTACTAGCCAACTCCACCTACGAATTCTTGAGTTCTTTTTATTTTTGCAGGGTGGCTGGGAAGGTCAGTGGAAGAGGGAGAGAGAAGAGACGGAATCTTAAGCAGACTCCACATCCAGAGTGGAGCCTGGAGCAGGGCTGAATTCCATGACGCTGAGATCATGACCTGAGTGGAAATCAAGAGTCAGATGCTTAACAGACTGAGCCACCCAGGCACTCCCTCCACCGGCAAGTTCTGTCACAGTCTTAGATCTAAACATACCAACAGTGGAAATAATTGTATCCAACCTAGATCACGTAGGGGTATAGCTCAGTGGTAGAGCATTCGACTGCAACCTAGATCAGTTGTTAATCCAGTATGACTTATTAATTATTAATATTGGCACACCCTTCCTGTCTGCAGGCTACATACCTGGGGAGTCCTCTGATGCTTCTTCTCTCTGGTCATCCTCTTTGGTTAGTCACTAGATCTTAGCAAGTATCCCTTAGAGATGTCTGCAGGACACAGGCCCTCTCTCTAGCATCTCCCTCCTTTTATTTAAACGCACATTGTCTCTTCTCCTCACCAGTGCGCTGGCCTCCAATGGGTGTCCTCAGCTGGGTGTTGTCCCCCCAGTCTGTCAACTGTTTGTCCCCCCAGTCTGTCAACCACAGGCCTCCCAGAGTGAGGTTTTGTTGGCTTTTCTGTTTTTACCTGGCTCTCATTCAGCATATAAATACTTAAATCTTAATGGTTTTCTATTTTTATAGCCTTTTCCCTTAAAAAATCAACATTATATTCAAGGCCAGTTTTTCAATGTAGATAACCAATAGCCCCCAACTGCATTTACATATGGCGGGTGATGAATATGTCCAATGTTGGCCACATGTTGGGGTTCCATTTGTGTACTGGTATATCTCTGGGCCCTCTAGTTGTTTCTATTGGCTTATTTCTGCAGTGTCAACAGCACACCTAATTAATGCCATTTTCTGTAAAATCTTAATATCTGGCAAAGCAAGTCCCCTGCCATTTTGTTATCCAGTTGTTCGGTTGCCTTGGCTATTCTTAGATCGGTGTGTGTGTGTGTGTGTGTGTAGTGTGAACGTTTCCTCGATTTTGGAAAAACTTATGCTAAATAGGCACAAACAGTTCAGAAGATTGAGCATACATGACAAAGCGGTGACATTTCAAAATATCAACCAGATTACAAATACTGACCCGCGCTATTGTTCCCGTGTCTCATTAGCTGGGAAATACCTTCTTCTTGTATGGCACTTTCCACTCTTTCCACCTGATAGAATGGTAAGGGCCGATATTATTTCTATCATTTTATCTTTTAGATTTTATTCTAATCAAAGTTAGACATGGTCAAACTGTTTTACAGGCTTGGCTGTGAAACACAGCAGCCCCCCCGTCCTTCCTTGCCACATCTCCCTCCCTGGGGACCATCATTCTCAGCTCTGATGATTTGGGTATTTATTTCCATGTCTCTAAATAATGTCTAAACTTCTATTGCTACCTTGTAATTTTTTTTTTTCAATTTTAATCATTGTGTTTTAACCATGAATCTACTGGGGATGTCTGTGCTCCCTTTCCTAGCCCCTTGGTGTGGGGTGTCAACAGCTGTTGTTCTGGGCCTGTCCTTGACCAGGGTAATCTGTCTTTCATGGTGGATCTCCCACGTCCCATTTCTTCTTGGTTTGTTTCCTGGTTTGGGGGCATGTGTCCTCTAGTAGCTTCTTGGAGAGGCGTAGATGGGAAGCGAATGTCTTGGGATCTGTCATATCTGAAAATATCTCTCTTCTCCCTTCCTAGTTGATTGCTACTTTGGACAGTGGCCCAATCCTAGGTCTTTAGTACTTACCTTCAGAATTTTGAAGACATTCAAAATTCAGGCTTCAAAATTCAAATTCAAAATTCAAAATTCAAAATCTTCAGGCTTCCAATAGTGCTGTGGAAAACTCCAAACCCATTCTGATCTTTGTAAACTTGTAGGATTTTTTTTAAAAGAAAGATTTATTTAATTTGAGAGAGAGAGAGAGAAAGAGAATGCAAGAGCAAGGGGCAGGGGGAGAGGGAGAGGAAGAAGCAAACATTCTGCTGAGCAGGGAGCCCGACACGGGGCTCCATCCAGGATCCTGAGATCATATCTTAAGGGTGACTGTCTGGCCTCTGTGGTTTCCGGGGAGGCCCAGAAGGGCTGTGATCTCAGCTTCCTGTGCCTGCAAACTGGCTAACGCTCTGCCTTTTAGGACAAGACTCCCACCCTCATCTCTGTCCCATCAGGGAGCCTCCTGTTCCGTCCTTCCTGGAGAAGAAACTTGTGCACCTATGGCCTGGATGGACAGGCAGGGTTTGCTGTGCACAGCTGGGAGGGAGTCTGGGAACCTGAGTCCCCTACAGACTTTCAACTATTTATTTTAGCCCCGTTTTCATCTTGATTTCCAGCGATGATAACTGGTTCTACCCTTTCCCGGGCCTTTGGATAGTTCTAAAATTTAATCACATTTCTTTTTTATTTTCCCCACTGTTGGCCTAGAACTCTGTTTTCTCAGATCTACCGAGTTGCTTATTACTCTCTCATCTGATTTTAGCTTCCAAGATTTTGTAGCTAGGATTCTGTCCCATTCTCTCGTTCTTTCTTTTTACTTTACTGTCACTTGGGAGAGAGTGGGATTTCGAAAGGGAATAGAAGTGGAAGCATTGGATCAATCCTTTTTTTTTTTTTTTTTTTTTTTTTTTTTTTTTTTTTTTTTTTTTTTTTTTTTTTTTTTTTTTTTTTTTTTTTTTTTTTTTTTTTTTTTTTTTTTTTTTTTTTTTTTTTTTTTTTTTTTTTTTTTTTTTTTTTTTTTTTACCTTTAGTCCTCTGTTTCTTTTCTGATTTTTCCTTAATACATTTTCTATCTTACATGATATACTACTGTTAGGTGTCTTCCTAATAATCTATCTTATCCCTTCACTTGTTCCAATGCATTTTAGGATCAGGTCTTTAAGTCACATACAACAACAACAACAATAAAATGAAAAACAACCTTGGAATTTTTATGGAAATTAAAAAAAAATTATACACTACTTTGGGGGAGAATTGGTATCTTTTATAACTTTGTATCTTCCCATCTATTTGAATAAGGTATGATTCCTTATTTTGATTCATCTCTCTCTCTCTCTCTCTTTTTTTTTTTTTTTTTTGAGAGAGAGAGAGAGAGAGAACAAGAGTGTGTGAGCAGGGAGGGGCACAGGGAGAGAGAGAATCTTAAGCAGGCTCCATGGTCAGTATGGAGCAGGAAGCGGGGCTCAATCTCACGACCCTGAGATCCTGACCTGAGCTGAAATCGAGAGTTGGATGCTTAACCGACTGAGCCACCCAGGGGCCCCTCAATTCATCTCTAATGATCAATAAGAATTTGTGTAGCTGACTGCTTGCAAAGGTGTTCATAGGACTTGTTTGTATTTAAAGATGCACAACCCTTTGCAATGTGACTTTGCCAGTCCCTCCTCCCTTCCATCTGGGCTGGACTTAAAGTTTGCTTTGATCAGGGAAATGCAGAGGAAATGCTGTCATGGTCTTCAATGCCTGTTCCTCCCTCAAGAAGGCTTGCAGCTCCTGCTTTTCCCCTCTGGGAACTCTACACTGCTGTGTGGCTGCAGAAAGGGGGCCCAGCCAACTCCAGTTCCAACCACCAGATGCGTGAGGGAGGCCACTGTACAGCGTGCAGCCCATGGAGACCCAGATGTCCGTGGCTGCGGCAGTGACCCTAGGTACCACCAGCAAAAGAACTGGCCCAGCTAAGCCTGGAACAGATTATGGACCTGCAGAATCACGAGCAAAAGAACAGGGGTTGTTTTAGACTCCCCAGTTTGGGATGTTTTTTTCCACAGTGACGGGTCCCCACTGAGATCTATGAACTTCTTTGTGAAGCTCTTACTTACACATTGTTCTTCTGTCAAATGCAGTCGTATGTTCCTCCTACATTTTATTGCACTAACGCATGAGCTCTCTTTCTCTCCTATATTTTCTAATTGACCGTAACTGATTTAGAGAAATGCATTAATTTTTATATGTAACATGTTTCCTGAACTTTCTTATCTTAATAATGTGATAGATTCTATTTGTCCTGATAACAAAGTTTTCTCCATTTCCTAGTTTGCTGAGACTTCGATCTCTTTATCATGAATGACCATTGGTGTATATTTAATTGATATATTTAATGGTTTCAGCATTAACATGAACATATCAATTTTCTCCTGCAGTTAGTTCATAGAGTATAATACGTAAAAGATATCCTGACATTAAACCATCCCGATACTCCTACCTGGTTATGATATATTCTACTTGATACACTGATAAATTCAATTTATTAATTACTTCATTTAGGATGATTGTACCAAGTTCCTCTGTGAGCCTGATCTTTCCTTTCATTATTTGTGTTGTCTTTGTTTGCTTTTGTAATGAGGATCATACCACCTTCATCCGCTGAACTTCTTAGTCTTCTTTTCTAAGCTCTGAAAGTGTTTGTATACAAAGGAATTGTCTGTTTTTCCAGGTGTGTCATTGTGCCTTCTTCCTTCTTCTCTTCCTTTTTTTATTTGGAAATCTTTTTAGACTAAGAAAAATTGCAAAGACAGGGAGCTCTGATACACCCTTCACCCAAGCTGAACCAGACACTTTTTTCCCCCTCTGGAGAACTATAGTCAGGCGGATGGTACCGCCTGAGGGAGGGAGGGTCCAGCGAGTTCCTTTAAGAAGGTCCCCCCCCCCCACATCCGCAGGGTCTTTAGATCCTCCTCAGCCCTCTCAGCTCTAACGGAGACTTGGACTCTGTGGCTGCCTGGGTACAAGGTGCAGGTAACTGGTAAGAAGCCCAGCACATGACCGAGTGTTCCCCGAGCACCCTCCATGGTGTTAACACTACGGGGCTCTGAGTGGGCTGCCGTGAGGGTCCGGTCCAGTCCCCTGCTTCTTGGAACCTGCCCGCTCCCTGGGAGGCAGACTTGGGCTCAAAGCCTGATGATACAAAGTAGAGTTCAAACGATGCTACCTGGAGGGAACTGATTCGTGTTAATGAGATAAGGGGTGACAGTTAAATCAGCAGCTGTTGGACAGCCAGATCGTGGAGCAGGAGGGTGGTGGCGGGAGATGGGGTTAGGAGGCAGGGGGATAGGGAAAGGCTCAGGTCATGGCTTCCCTCAGTGGTAGGCAAGTGGGCACCCACGCAGAAGAGTGGAGCACGTCAGAGAACAGAATGCAGGGGCAAGAGGGGGGGGGTGGGTTGGGGAGGGAAAGATGATGACATGAAAGGAGTGACAACAGTGAAAACAAACTTTCCCACGGCACAGTTGTGCTAAGGGCCAGTCCGGGACCTGTGAGCCATCTGGCAGGACCTGCAATTTCACTCACACGAAATTGTCTCCTTTCCCTTCCCTTCCTTCTTACACTTACTCCCTGCCACCCATGGGTGTGCGCATGATGGCACAGTGTAATTTACAAAATTAGTACATTCCGGTGAACCCCACCCTGTGCCGCCTTCCCAGTGGCCTGTGATTTCATGGGTGACATGTTTGGCAGGGTCCCTGCAACCCACGCACTGCTGAGAAGTCAGAGCCCTTAAGGCTGGAAACCCAGAAGGGTTATGGATCCCTTGCCCTCTCCTTCCCCAACCTCAAGTCATCCCAGGGAGCATTTTACGGAGCACCAGGTGTGCACGGAGGTGACACTGGGGAAGGAAAGCTGCCTGAAGGAATGACCAAGATCTGATCACTGTCCTCAAAGTTTTCCTGGACCTTTCTTCTCCAAGAGGGTCCTGTGTGTTAGGTACTTTCTAGTTTACAAAGCACTTCCCTGTTGAACCTCACCCAATGTCCCTCTAGAGGAGGCAGGGAGGGTTTTGTGGATCCCAGTTCACAGGTGAAAGAACCAAGCAAGCTGCCCACCATCATGTTGCTGGTGAGGAAGAGGCTGTGGAAGGAACCATGGATCTTCTAGTTCTAAACGGAGAGCTATCACATCTCAGAAAGGAGCAGATGTCCAGGCCCCGGTCTGAAAGGTCGTCAGACTCACGCCACGTCAATCTTTTATAGACAGCTGTGAGTGCTTCCTTCATCTTACACTTGGATTTTGGTATTTCTTAAGGAAAGAAATTGAAAAGGCCAAGAGAGCCATAAATAGGGGCTGGTGAGCACTAGGAAAATGGCCATGGGACTGCCTCTCTTTGTCTCTGTCTCTCTCTGACTCTGTATCTCTCAAAGTCCTCCACACCCAGTATTTCAGGGGACTATGGCAACCAGGGGTAGGGGGGACTAGCTGACAATCACTGAGCCCTTACCCCCTGGCAGGCTCTGTTCTGCATGCCCTACACTTATTACTTCATTGCACCCTCGACAGCCCAGTGAGGTAGGCTCTTTATTATCCCCATTTTGCAGCTGGTGGAACAGAGATGGTGAGCCATCTGCCCAAGGTCACAAAGCCAGGAAGTTGGGGAGTCAGAATTTGAAATCCAGGTGGTCTGCCTGTAGGGCCCAGGCCCACAATGTCATGGAGCAATGGGCAAGAGAGGGAGCATGAAAGAGAAGAAAGGTGAAGGGTCTTCCTGAGGCTCCCTACTTGGTCCCAGAAACTGGGGCTTCATCTGGTCTCTGTGCACAAACTTCCCTCCATGCCATAGCCAGAAGGAGAGAGTGGAGTGGGTCTGTAACAGTCTCTTGTTCAGGCTTCACACAGTGGGGTTCAAAGCTTTAAATATGTCACAAGGAGACAACAGGCATTGGTAGAAATTGTCCCCCTAGATTGGGTCACACTGTCCCAACCATGCACTGAGGCCTAGAATGTGGCTTTGCACAGTGATAAGTGTGTGGGATTCAAGGAGAATAAGCCAGTGGCCACCCCAATGCAGTTTACGTCAGTGTGGGAGGCAGGAAAAGAGGCCTCCCCAACTCACCGAGTCTTTCTTTCATTCCCGAGCTGGGCATTGAACTTGCCGCGTGGCGCACGTGGTCCAGATACCTGACACTCCTCAGCGAACAGAAGATAGGAGCAAGGCTGCACCACGGAGTCCACTCTAGCGGGAGACGGAGCATAGAAACAAATGTCATAAGGGAGTCGTTCATCGAGTGTGTGTGAGGCTGATAAACGCTCTAAGAAAAGAGTGGGGTCATGGGAGGGCCAGAGGGGCGTCTTAAGTGGAGGGGTCAGATGGGGCCTCACTGAGATGTCACCCCCCAGTGAAACCACATGCTGTGGACCCCTTCTTTCAGGGTGTGATGGAGGGGGGGAGTCCATTTTAAAACGTCTAATATGGTTCTTTTATTCCTAGAAAATGAACTCACTTGGACCCTTCGGGGGACCCTGAGTTGGCTCTTGGACGCGCTGTTTGAGACGCTTATGGGCCCTTTCAGTATAATGTCTGGGAGACAGCCAGACATGTGGGTCCTCGGCATCAGAAAGCAGCTGGGGCTGGAGAGGCGGACTCGGGGTTGTCAGGATAGGAGCTGGTCAAGCCACCAGGGGAGAGCTGCAGTGTGAAGGGGCCACTGCAGAAAGCAGAGCACAGAGAGACACATTCAAGTTCACGCAAGTGGAGGTGGGTGCGCAGAAGGCATGGGGGCTGGGGACAGCCTGAGAGGGAGGGACCAGAGAGGTAGTGGGTGGTACATGGAGTCCTGGAAGTGGACCAGAGAGCAGGGCTGGAAGGGGAGGGAGTGGCCAGAGCACTACTGGCTCCGGGGGCCATGTGGGGGACTTAGAGCTCCTGGTGCTGTCAGTGGGAGCTGTTCTCTGCAGAGGGGTGGGGCGGGGCCAGAAGGCCTGGGGGTGAGGGCAGAGTCAGCAAGTGGAAAGGGGCCCTTTGGGGAAATTTCCCTGGGTGAAATGCAGGAGAGAAGATTGGAGGGTGAAAAATTCCTCTATGTTCATACACCAAACAGGAAAAGCCACCCTGTGTGGAAGGAGTGTGGAACATTCAATAGTGAGTATGGTTGGGAAGCGTGTTTAAGGAAGAAGGCGTAGGAGTCGTGTTGATGGAGGTGGGGGTGGTCAGGAGGAGACATGCAAGACTTCTTGTGCCGCTTCAGATCCCTTCACATCCAGTCAGGACCCTACAACAACACCGTGAAGCAGACAGGATCAGGTGTCTGTTTCCCAGATGGGCAACGAGAGCACAGAGAGGTTCTATGCAGGGGAACCCTTGCAGTTTCCTTGTGCTGGGTGGGACAGATCCCTCACCCTCTGAATTTCTTCCTGCATTTTCCAAATGCACCTTGGACCATACAGGTGCCGCCAGCCTCCAAGATGCCTTGAAAATGAACGCTTGAGGCAGTGAGTGACTTCAGGAGGTTGGACGTGTATTTATCCCAATTGACGAGACCAGCCTGAGAACCATGAGCGGGTGCGGATGGGGAGACCTAATTTCTACAGTGGGTGATGGCGGGAGGGCATTCCCAGGAGCTGACACACCTCACCAGGGCCCCCTCATTCATTCCACTGGTGTCTGGCGAGGGTCTCCTGTGTGCCAGGCTCTGCACCTGGGGGAACTGGGAAGGGAGGCCCCGGGGGCACTGGAGAGCCTAGAGGCCCATGAGGGCTGTGGAGTGGGGAGGTTGGGGGCAGAAGTGTTGGGTGCTGATTTACGTCCTTGCCAGCCGGAAAAGGTGCAATCTGTGAACCAAAGGCAAGAGCCCTGGGCTGGGAGTCTAGACACTTGGGTTCCGGTCTTGGCAAGGTGGAAGACTTCCCAAATAAGCTTGCCCCTCAGAATCTGCTTGAATGCAGTGCTGCTCAATGGCCAGTGACTATTGTGTGGTCAGTACAGCTGGAAGTACTTATGACCTTCTAGTGACCAAATTCAATGCCCATGTTTGTGTCTGGATCTCATTTCCTGTCCATGCAGCATCCTTGCCCCTCCCCTAAAAAACACATTTTGTCCCAGTCCTTCCCTTTTGCTCCCTAACTTCAGAAACCTTCCACACACCTACAACCCACAAATTTGTTTCTCTCAGACTTCTTTCCTGGGCTTCTGACCTAATTTTCAAATGCTTTTTGGATGTCTCCACTATAATCTCAAAATAAATATGTCCCAAGATAAGCTCATTATTTCTCCCCACTATTCCATACCCCCTTCAAAAAAAATGTCACCTTTCTCTATTTCTGGGCTAACAATTGGGGAGGGTTGTGTTCTTAAAATGCTTCCTCTCCCTCCGTATGTGATAGGTCACCCAAAGCTATTGAGTCCAGGCCAGATCTTCTCCTGAAAGCATCCCTTTCTCTGTATTTTCACTGTTCACATTAATATATGCACAGAGATGGCTCTATAAGCTGTGGGTCCAATGCAAAATGGAGGGCTCCAGGGAGGCAGTGTGAGGTAGGGTATCAGTCTCCCTTCTCATGGGACTCACCCCCAGCCACAGATGAAAGGGTAACCCCTAAGGAATTGCAACCAAAGAGAAGCTCCCTGCCTGCACTGGGGGTAGGCAAGAGGTCCCTGCTGACTCACCTCGATGGGTCATGGCACTGCCAGTCCTGGGGCAGTGATGGCCACTGCTCTGTCCTAGCCTAAGACTCCAGGGGACATGTGCCCAAGCCTGGACCTCCCTTAGCTTGCCTTGGCCTCCAAAGCAGATGGAGGAGGGTAAAGCAGAATGTGACCCCCACCATCAAAGATATGGGGGTTAAGTGATGGGATGGGGGAGGGGAGACTGGGGGGAGCCCCAAGTACCAGGGATCATGGAGTCGATGGCTGAGAACCTGTCTTAAGGAGGCAGTGGGAGGTGGGACTGCTCCAGAGAAAGTCCTCAGCACATCTCCATTGTCCTGTGGACTCTGTTCACAAAACACAAAGTCAAAGGTAACAGGGTCAAGAATTTTAAGATGGTGCCCTCTGAGCATTAAAACCCCACTTACAGGGCCCATCTGAGTATGGAGTCCTGGGTAGCTGCTCTGGTCCGGATGTCCCCCTGCCCGTGTCCTGACTCCTCGGGCTCACTGTCAGTCTCAATCACGGTTCATCTTGCTCTTTGTTCTTTCTGAACGACTCAAAGGAACCAGACCCACAGGAAGTTCTTAACTAGAGGCTCTAGTTATATAGGGTTATATTTGGAAAGGCATCAGGTGTGTGATGCTGTCACAATGATGGGAAATGCTTATGGAGTTCAGCAGGCAAGAATTAGAGGTGCTGAATGCCCAGCAACAGTCCCCAGCCAGATGGCAACAGTGCCCCCCCGCAGAACCGCTGCCCGATGCTGTGATGTCCTGCTCCTCTGGTACATGCTGCTCTTTCCCGGGATGCCTGTTCCGGGCTCCTCGCCTTACACGAATCCTTAGCTATTCATCCCAAAGCCTCCAGTGGTCTAACCTCAGAAGCAGCATCTGTGACTCCTGTGCATCTACCTTTCTGAGAGTCCCTATTTTGTTGTGCCGCAGTCACTGACCCACATACCCTCTCCCTCACAGCTGTCACCTCATGGAGAACTTTAGGTGGGAGGAAAGACCCCGGGATTGGAGAGGAGTGCCAGCCCTTCCCTGGCTGCCGTCCTCTTTATGTCATCCATGAGCAGGGAGGACCTGGTAAGGCGTTTCTCCCCTCTGAGGCTTCCAGCTCTGAAGTTCTTGATTCCCCCCACTCCACCATCATCAGAAAGCCCTCAGGTGCTTCCCTGACAACAACCCTTCAACAGGCACCATAACCTTGATGGATAAGGCCACATCCTCGCCTTCATTTCCTCTGTCTTCCCTCCGCCCCATCCAGCCTTGGACTGAAGACGTAAATCATCTTGGATTTCTCCAGGACATACACACCTCTAGGAGGAGAAGGAAAATGGGAAAGAGAGGAGGGTGCGAATTAGCATTCAGACCTGTTTAAAATAAATTATTATTGTGGTAAAATATATATAATATAAACTGCAACCTTTAGCCAGTTGAAAATGTATAATTCAGTAGCATTATGTGCATTAAGCACATTCCTCATGTTGTAAGACTATCACCCTGACCCATTTCCAGAACATATTAATCATCTTGAACAGAAATCGTGCACCCACGAAACCCACGAAACCCACGAAACATGAAGTCTCCACTCCTCCCTCCCCTCAGCCCCTGGAGACCACCATGCTACATTCTATCTGTACAAATTTGCCTCCTCTAGGAAACTTATGTGAGTGGAATAATTCAGTATTCGTCCTTCTGTGACAAACTTACTTCACTCAGCGATATGTCTTCAAGATTCATCCAAACTATAGCTCGTGTCAGAATGTCCTTCCTTTCGAAGACCGAATCATCTTCCATTGTCTGTAGCGACAACACTTTGCTTATCCATTCATCCATAGCTGGATACTTGGGTTGCCCACCTGTTCTTTTTAAAAGAAAAAAGTGTTTCTGGGTAACCCATTTGAGTCCGGGGTGGGGAGAGTGTGTCGAGAGAAGAATGAGCATCAGACACCCAAGTCGATGGGATCTCTCAGGAGCCTTCCACCTCAGGAGGGGTTGAGTCCAGGAAGAAGCAGGGGGACAGAGGGAGTGGTCCACGGGGGCTCCAAGGCGAAGCGCCATGGCCGCAGGATGCAAAAGGGAAGCAGGTGTCGATGAGTGAGCGGAATGAGCGGAATGAGTGAGCGGAATGAGCCAATGAGCCGAGTGAGGAAGAACCCTGGGGGCCCGGCTCTCAGCTGAAGGAAGGAAGGGGAGGCAAAATGTGTCCCCGGAATATAAGTAGAGAGATGTGGCGGTGACACTCTTGCTCTTGGTTCAGAAAAGGAAGGGGGCGAGGGGAAGGTTGGTAGGGGAGTTTGCAGAGGACCTGCTACGTAGTTGTCAGGGTCCAGTGCAAAATGAAAAAGTGGAGGGAAATGCAGTTTAAAGGGACTAAAATTCAGAGCTTTTTCCTTTCTTCTGCCATCTGGTGCAACTTGTTTTTTGTTTTTGTTTTTTTTCCCAAGATTTTATTTATTTATTTGAGAGAGAGAGAGCACAAATAAGCAGGGGGAGGAGCAGAGGGAGAGAGACAAGCAGATTTGGGGTTGAATGCAGAGCCCAACAAGGGGCTTGATTCCACACCCTTGAGATCAGACTTGAGCCGATACCAAGAGTCAGACGTTTAACTGACTGTGCCACTTGGGCACCCTTCTCGATTTAGGTTTTTAAAGAACTTTTTCTATTTAATATTATAAATAAGGAAGAACCAAATGTTTAGATTATTTGCATGAATTTTGCCATTCACCTTTATATTGTGCCAGTTATATATTCATTCATTCATTTACTATTTTTTTTTATTTTAAAAGGATTTTTGTTTATTTATTTATTTAGAGAACAACTTGGAGAGGGGCACAGAGAGAGAAAGAGAGACTCTTAAGCAGACTCCCCACTGAGTATGGAGCCCAACGTAGGGCTTAGTGGGGGAGGAGTGCCTTGATGGAGGGACACCTTGTTGGGGGTGGTGGCTCCATTGTGTGGGTTCCACAGAGGGCTTGATCCCATGACCCAGAGATTGTGACATGAACTGAGACCAAGAATCAGATGCTTAACCTTCTGAGCCACCCAGGCACCCCTGTTTGTATAAGTTTGACAAGACTTTCTAGTCTTGGGCTATATCCATCTTTTGGCTGCTGTGAATAAGCAAAGGCAGTTTATTTATTTATTTTAAGATTTTATTTATTATTTTTCAGAGAAAGAGTGCACAAGCAGGGCGAGTGGCAGGCAGAGACAGAGGGAGAAGCAGACTCCGCACTGAGCAGGGATCCCGATGCGGGGCTGGATTCTAGGACTCCGGGATAATGACTTGAGCCAAAGGCGGATGCTTCACTGACTGAGCCACCCACATGTCTCAGCAAGGACAGTTTAAATGAAAATGTAAAAACTTTAACTCCTATGCAAAATCACCAACATTACAAAAGTCACATTTCATAGCTTACACATACATGTATATTTCATTCTTACCACCATCAGGGAAATGCTGGGTAAAACTAAATCCACGATGTTTATTTCGTTTTTGGAAAGGCACACCTACCTCTACCTTCAGTTTACTGGTCGGCGAGGATGGAAGAGAGGACTTTAAAGAAAGGGAACTTGGGTTGTTTCATGGCATCATTTATGTTTTAAACATCATTATGTTTAAGTGGCTGGCTAGTACAGAGAAGTAACATGAGGAAGAAAAGGAAGGATATGATAGGACTCCTTGGTCATGTGTGTTTCCTAGAAATACCATTGTCATCCTTCTGTATTTGAAGCAAGTTCTGGCTTGAATGGAAAGAGGGGCCCCTTGGGCCGTCAGGACCCCCCTCACTCAGCTACAGCTGTGTGGACATGGGATGTGAGCACGGAAGTCCTGTGAGCCCACCATGCATGGGAGTAGCCAGACTCAAATAGCCAGACTCAAAGGCAGGACAAGGTGAGGGCATCATGGAGCCACATAGCGAGCATAGCCAACACTGCATGGGTGGCAAAGGGTAGAGACACCCATTCAATGTATCTCCTCTCTTGTGACCATGCCCATTGTCCCATTGGTCTTCATTTAGAGCACACAAATTGTAGGTAAAATTATTAAGTGTTCAAGACAGTGGTACCAGAGCAGTGAACCAAGTGCGGGCCCTTCTCAGTGTGGGGTCTTAAGTAATTGCGCAAATCTTGGAGAGCGATCCGATAAAGACCCACCTAAAAGGAAGGAGGGACAGAAAAGCACAGGGGAAGCAAGAACCAAGGATGTATGCTGAGCAGCCTGCTTGAGTCCCAAGAGTGTGAGTGGAAAGAAGCAAGAAGACCAGCAAAATGAAGAAATGACAACTAATAGCTGATAGTAAGAATGAAGGCAGAAATACTTCCAAAATTATGTAGAAGAACTAGAAATCCATGGCTTTCCAGGGCCATTCCGTTTGGTAGAGCCCCTCACACCTCAGTGAAACGTGAGTCCCACCAGGGTTTTGTAGCTGAGTCCACAGATGATCAGGAAGAGGCCTTGCCATCCTTAAGAGCTGGTGGAGTTACAGTGAGTATTTTTTGTTTTAAAAACATGTATGCAAGGGGTGCCTGGGTGGCTCAGTCCGTTGAGTCTCCGACTCTCGGTTTCAGCACAGGTCATAATCTCGGGGTCATAAGATCAAGCCCCATGACGGGTACCGCACTGAAGGCAGCACCTGCTTGAGATTCTCTCTCTCCCTCTCCTTCTTCCCCTCCCCCCTTTCTCTTTAAAATAAATATACACATACACACATCTTTTAAAAATAAAAAAATAAAAACCTATATGCAATATGCTTTAGAAAGTTTTCTTTCCAATGTGTATAATAATATGTATATATTTTAAGTTCCAATGGCAGGAGAGTTAAGCTTTAGATTTCTAGAAACCTGCTTGTGTGGCATCCACAAAAATGTGAGACTATTGTAGTTTTGACAGTCTGTAGACAACATTTAAATCTCTAGATAATTGCACAGAGAATATTTGGAAAGCATGAGCTATGTCTTCTATCTCTTTCAGTAACCAGTGCTACTTGGTTGAAACTCACTTTGGATTGTTGGTAAATTGGTGTTGAAGGGCTGTGTATGGCTTGGGGAGGGGTTCAAAGTGAACCTGGTGGGTGGCCTTGTTAATTTTACCTTCATTTAAATTTGGTTTTCTTGAAAAGCTCATAGAAGTAGAAGAGATCTCGCCCTGTGATAGGAAATGGAGATACAAAGAGGAACAAAGGGAGTCCTGTCCCCAAATTGCTTGAAGGGTGACATTCAAGGACAGTTGAAGTGACACAGGGTGGGGCAGCATGGCAGTCAGGGTTGGCAGGCACAGCTGCAGGCTACCTGGCTACCACCCACCCCAACTGCCTTTCCTAACTGGTGATGGCAAGCTTCCTGTTGTATCCGAATATGGCCTCAGCATCCTTCGTGACACAGCAACCAAGCAATCGCCACCCGTCAATCAGCCCTAGAACAAAAGATGGAACCTATTTGCTTCCCGGGCAACAAAGGACTGCAATCACACTGCACACATTGCTAGGGGAGCACAGAGGAGCTGTTGGCTAGCGCTTTTGGGTGGGATTTGGGTGAGAAGTCACAGGGCGGATGGCCAATCAACGGACCTCAAAGGATGAATGGATTCTGTAGGTTAGAAACTGCCAGCTCCCTTTCACTCCCTGCACCGTTGCTGGCTTTTTTTGCAACATGGAGAGAAAGTAAATGGTCCCTGGGAAACATGACTTCCTTTTCTGTAATGATGGAGCCTATTCGGGGTCTTTTGGGTGGCCCCGATGGAAGGAGCAGACCCTTGGGAGGGATGGAGACTACAGGTAGGTAGTGTGGCAGAGCCAGCCTGTTGGAAGGAGTCCATGTTGCTGGCCCAGCCACCAGGTTTTCTTTGGCAGAAGAAGGTCCAGCCTCTTCATGTAGCTGGTGCCAAGCAGGCCGGGCGCAGTGAGCTCATGGCATTCCCTTGGTCCTTAAGCTAGAGACTTAGGGTGGAGGGAAGTGGAGGGCTAGAGATAGCTTGGGGTTTGCAGCAGGCAGGGCATAGAGCCAACGGAGACAGGAAATCTTCTGGGCTTTCAGACATTGTGTCATATGATTGTTTATTTGGGAAGAGGAAGCCATCCAGGGAGCCCTGGTGCCCATCACCACCTCCTGAGGGAGAAATCCAGCCAGCGCACGTGCTACCCTCCTTACCCACATGCCCAAGGAGCACATGCATGCCCACACACACAGGCACACGTCCCCTCATCTCCTGCCCCACCACCCCCAATCCCGTGTACACAGGTGAGGTGGGTTTGCCACATTCAAGGAGACCTAACAGAGCTCCAGAACCCTGCCTACATTTCTAGTCAGATCTTGCTGCCAGGGATTTAGTTTTCCAGTGTCTCTTGGGCAAGTCATGATTTGCTGAACCTCAGTTTCCCCATCTTTAAAATGCAGATAGGAAAACTTCTTCCACCTACCACCTGAGAAGATGGGCAGGAGCCATAAAGAACTGAATAGCCCCATCCATATGATGAGTAACTTCTGTCCTCCTGACAACCACAAGGCTAGATCCGTATGGAGTCACAGTAGACCCTTCCTTGTCTCCATAGTCAGTCCCGCTAGACTCTTCCAAACATGGAACAACCATCACCTCTCCAATCCCACTGCCTCTGTCCTAATTTAGACCGTGGTTGCGTGTACCTCAGCTTCTTCAATGGCCTTCATCCCATCTCTAGGCACCATGTACCCTCCTGAAGAGTTGGCTCTGGTCATATTTCTCCTCTCTCCAAGCCCCTGAGACTCCCTCCTTGCTGACAGACTGAAACTCTCATTTAAAATTCCTCCCTACCTTTCCAGTCGTCTTTTCTATTTTTCCTCGATCAGCCGCCTCTGTTACAGCCACACCAGGTCGCTATTTCCACAACTGACTGCAAATTCTTACCTTTGTAGATTTGTTTCTTTGCCTTTGTTTTGGGATGTGCTTTTATCCAAGACTCATCCCATCTATCTAACCATTTGGAAAAACAACAAGAGTGAGTTCCTGGCTCTGAATGAAGGAGACCGATGAAAGTGTGGTCAAGGAGGGAGTCCTTGTCAGACCCTCACAAATAGGATCCTACCCCATCTTTGAGTCTAGAAAGCCCTGTGGTCTGGAGTACCTTCATCAGAATTTCCTAAATTCCTTCATGTATGTCATGTATATTTGATCAGCTGGGTACATGGCTCACTGTGGAGCCCAGAACCCTTACGTGTCCCAGACCCTGTTTCTTCCCTTCAAGCCCTCACCAACCCTCTACTCTATGCATGGGGTAGACAAGATATCCCAAAGAGCTCCAATACTCAAACCTATAGAGTCATCCCTGGGCTCTAATGGAGGCTGGCCTGGTGAGTAGATAGCTCCTACTGACAAGTGTGGTCTTTGTGTTGTGGATTTGTGTGTGACTGGGCCACCAAAAAGACATGCTGATTTGTTGTAGCTCTTATGGATGCAGGATGAGTTTGGGGGTCTAAGCTCCTGAGCGTCCACTGCTAACCCTTGGACCTGAGCCATGTCTATAGACCTGCA
The DNA here is from genome assembly GCA_004024625.1 of Mellivora capensis. NCBI lineage: Eukaryota > Metazoa > Chordata > Mammalia > Carnivora > Mustelidae > Mellivora > Mellivora capensis. Next base: position 64,462 of record PISX010007307.1, on the reverse strand, counting down.
CATCAGCTCCCACCCTTATATGCAATCAGACCACAATGTTGCTGCTGGTGGTGGTCTGTAACACTTGGGGGACATGAGTCTCATTGCAGACATTTGTCCCCTGTGTCCCCAGGCCAGCATCCAGGGAAATCACCCTGTGTTCTCAGTAGGCTCTGTGTCAGAGGTCAGAAAGTCCTCTGGGGGTGGCAGTGGGTTTTTGAGACCACTGTTCCAGAATGCCTACAGGCATTTCTCATCCACATCCTCTTTAGCCTCTAGCTAATATGCAGTGTCATGCTTTTCCAGATCACTCTCATCCCATGTTGGACAAGGGATAGACATTCCTTGCCTAAGTAGTTTCTCTTCTCTTTCCACCCACAAGCTCTTGCTTTCCTTCCCACTGGCGGCAGTCTGCAGAAAGCAGGACATATTCATTTTCCAGGGCTGCTGTAACAAAGTACTGTAAAGATGGTGTCTTTATTAGACATTAGGAATTTATTAGAAATTTATTCTCTTACAGTTCTGGAGGCCGAAAGTCTGAAATGGAGCTGTCAGCAGGGCTGGCTTCTTCTAGAGGCTCTCAGTGAAAACCTGTTTAGTGCTTCTTTCTTAGCTTCTGTGTTGCCACCAGTCTTAGTGTTCTTTGGCTTCTAGATGTATCATTCCAATCTCTATAGTAGGACCTTATCTTAACTTGATCACATCTATAAAAACCTTATTTCCAAATAAGGTCACATTCACAGGTTCCAGGTAGGCATGAGTCTTAGGGGGACACACTTCCACCAAGCCTACAGCAATTCAGTTCACATGCTAAGAATGCAGAGATTACAGCCTTAGGAGTTTAAGAGAAGACATGGGTGGAAAAATGTATTGTTTTAGGTTTATACTATATAACTCCAAATGGTAAATTTAACATGATCTGGAAATGAACGCTGGCTCACATTTTCCTGCATACTTTGGGTGAGACCAGCATGTGAGGTCCTCCCGAACAGAGTACAGTAACAGCTTTGAGAGTCATTGGAAGCCAGTGTTCGCAGACCTTGGGATGAATGATGCAACGTCATGAGTCAACGGAACTGCAGGGGAAGAAGAGCTGTACTGTTTCAATACATATAGGTTCTGAAGAGCCCTGGCATTGTGAGTAATAATGGCATTGCCATCCTTTGTCAAGGTGGGAGATGTGAAAGTAACTAAGAATGGTGTATTTAGCATTAGTGAGCAAGAAAGAAAATGAAAAGGTGGGTTTTTGGACTTGAGCAGGAAGAGAGGATGCCTGGACACTATGGGGAAATCTTATATGCACTGATGAAGCAATACATAAATATGTAAATATTTCTTTTCTACCCATTATTCTAAACCTTCATCATTGAATCACTGTACTTCACATGGGCCAGGGGTTTCATAATACATTTTGAAATCAGGTTGTTTATGTAGGCAGGCACTTTGCAACAGATATTTGCCTCGTGCCCTGCACATCCTGAAAGCAGTCCTCTCCTTTCACACAGCCTCTGAGTGGAGTGAGGGCTCTCAATTAAATCACATTCTCAGGATAATTGCACAGCACTGACCTGGTACTTGGCTAACTAAAGGAAATCCCGGTGGGGGCCCTAAGTGAGTTCTCACTTAAGAGTTCTCATGAGGGGAAGGAGGACAAGACAATATGAGCTCAAAGGGGGGGGCAGGAAGAAAAAGTAATTACATAATAATATATATAATACACTATGTGATATGTCTATATATCATACTAATTACAGAGAAGTAATACTATGGTATTTTGAAAAATTGGAGGTAATTAGCCAATTGTTTCTGTGATCCTCATAGATTTAGACTGAAACCGCTCTGAGAATTATCTTTGAAGATGAGTGTGCGTGTGTGCACACTCGATTCAACAATTACTCGCACACCTGCAACTCAGACAGTTGGGAAGATCTTGAAGGATGCTGAACTTACTAGAGGACCTCCCCTGCCCTGACTTGCTCAGCTGTTCAGCCATGCTTGGAATGCCAATGGCGGTCAGAGACCAGTCCTGTTGGTGACACCTAACTACCACCACCCCAGAGTGTCACAGAGATATCTTGACCAACCGAGGCTTGTGAACTGTTTGTTGGGAAAATGATGGGATGGGGGTCCCAGGGAAAGCTCATCCCCTGAGGTTAGGGACTAGTTTTCCTGTGGAGCGTCATATCGAAGAGGAGATGAACAAAGTTGGGGCCAGGTTAGAAGTAGGGTGCTCCATCGAGAGACCTAATGGGGGTTGATACGTGGTTACTCTTTCTTGGAACATGGGGGAAGTCGTATCTCTTGGGCACCTTTAAGTTGTCCAGTCTTACATTTTAATTCTCTGGAGCTACCACAACGTTTTTTCAAATCTGTTGGCCAGTAGAGCTTTTGTAGGTCCTGATGTTGCAAACAAAATAGGTACATACGAGGGGTGTGGCCTGCCCACATCAGCTTGTTTTTAGGGCTGTTAGGGGCTGCAGCATTTTTTCAAGGGAAGTGGTAACCAGAGTTCTGGGCAAAGTGGGCTATGGCCCCACTGGGAGCAGCAGGAGGCACACTGGACATGGAGGGAGATCTTCTGGAGGAATGATAAGTAGAACTTGCATATCCTCAATATTTTCCAGGGGAAGCTGGCCCCCAGGAAGGGATGGTGGCTGTGTGCCTGGATTACACATGTACATTAAAAAGAAATCAAGTATTAATACATTTAAATTAACCATGGATTAATTAAGGTTTTATGGTGGGCAATTACAGATGGGTTTTAATTTTTTCTCTCTTTTCTTTGGTGTTGTTAAAGAAGAAATTGTTCTTGTTAAAAATGGTAAGGAAGACTATTCGAGACCATTGCAAAAGGGGCATTGCATTGGGGAGAAGTGTCAGGCTTGACAAGGACAGATGAGAATCTGTAGCCTAGGAAGGGCGGGGTTCAGTAGATGGTAAATTACTAACATCAAGGGTAGGTGGATTCTTGCTAAACTGATCTAACAGGATTCTTGCTAAAGTCAAGTCAGGGTGATCAAATATCAAGAGTGGGGGGATTCTCACTAAACTGACTTAGCAGGATTCTTGCTACAGCTGGGCTTGGCAGGCTGAAGACAGGGCCCGAAGGTGAGGCCTGGCCAAAAAGAGGGCTCAGAGGAACCTGTCTGAACATGGAGTAAGAAGACTGGTCTTCGTGACACCCTATGGACCATACAGGTATGACCATTTAAAAGAAGAAATGAGAATTGATAAAATTTATATTTGATAATAAAAATACTCTTCCAAGATATATGACAGCTGAATGCCACATATTATCCTAGATTGAATCCTAATAAGAATTTATTTCTTTCATTTTTGATATCATTTGGTGATGTCTAGGTATGGTTTAGATTAGATAATAGTATCAAAGGCAATTTCCTAATTTTAATTATGTAAAAATTGTTTGAAAACACTCATTGAAGACTTTACCAGTGAAAGAGCATCGTGTCTTTAGCTTACTCTCAAATGGTTTAGGACAAAAATAATATGCATATAGAGAGAGCAAGATAAAGTAAACATGGAAAATGTTTGCATTTGGGGAATCTGAGTGAAGGTATATGGGAATTCTTTATATTATCTTTGTAACTTTTCTGAAAACCTGAAATTATTGAATAAAAAAAAGAGATTTAGTAAAGAGATTTAGTAAATCCAAACTTAAAGAACTGAGTCAAATGCCACCTCTTCCAGGAAGTCCCTCTCAAATGAGATTGCATCTTGCCCACCTTGCCTTGTGGTGACAGTTATCTCTTAATTCTCTCAAAGCTTCTTCTTTCTCCTCTAGAGGCAGCACGGCTGGATAGAATGCAGTGAATTCCTGAATTCACTAATCTGGGCTCCAGTGCTGCTGTTGTCACTTCCCATCTGTGGGACCTTGGTCATTACTACTGCTACTGACACCAGATTTCTCATTGATAAATGATCATGAAATATTCTTTGTTCAGTTGTCAGGAAGAACACGTGCCTGTCACGATTCTGATTCTAGAGGGAGCTCTGTGAATGTTAATTCCCTTTTTTCCCTCTTCTCTGGAATTGGCCTTTCACCATCCTTGGGACATGGGTAAATTTTGAATACAATTCTTTGATAATTTCTATAAAATTTATTCTAATAACTAATATTGATAATTTGCAATGTATCCACTGTGCTCAACACTTACTAACTCCTTAATGAATGTTGTTCATGGGGCAATATTTGCCTGCAACTTTTCTCATCTGGTCATCCCAGCATCTCTATGGGGTAGAAAATTTCTCATGATGATCCCCTTTTTATAGATTTGGAAATGGAGGTACTGAGGAAATGAATGACATGCTTTCCTAGGTTTCATGGCTAAGAAGTAGGAGTCTGGCAGGAGCCAGTAAATCCTATCACTTATGGTGAAGTCTACTGTTGGCAGTTAAATACAAACAAGCGAACTGCAAATGAGCCTTACAAGGTTCTCTGGGTCTCTATCCTCATGTGTTACCACCACCCATTTTACCATTCTAAAATGACTTTTCATTCATTTGGTTTATTAATTTTTGAACAAGTACCTATTAAGTGCTAAGTGTGTTAGGCACTGAGGATGCCAAGATGGGAAAGGAGCTCCGAGTCTCGTAGGAAAAAAAAAATCAAATGAACAAAAATCATAAATGCAGTGTAATAGCTGCTTTCTTGAAAAGTATTTTATGATATCACTATTACAAAATAATATAAAAGCAGACCATTCTTATCCTGATTGCTCTTAAGTTTATAAAAGTTTTGCCTGTCTGATTAGGCTCCGTAGCACTGAGGCTCACTGTCCAAACATGGAGCCCTCCTCCCATAGCTCATGGCATGGAAAGCTATTCAGTGATCTACAGGACACACATCTGCTCCGAGCCAACTGTGCCTAGAGAAAGAATGAAAATCTTTCTGATTTAGAGATAATTCTAATTAGTAGAAAATCTCTCTTTTCTCAATCAAAACACCCTTTTCATGGCTGTAGCTGCCCTCAGCCCCAGAACCACAGTCCTATCATCTGCACCTGCCTTGCCATTCCAGGGCTCAGCTCTTCCAGGTACTCCCCCAAATGCACCCCCTCCATAGTTTTGGCTTCGAAGCAGCATCAGCTGGGTCAGCAGAACCCCAAATTGCCAAAGAGCTTTTACGGAAAGGAAAGGAGAGAGTCAACCTAAAGTAGGAGGACAATGGCTCCTAAGGCTTAAAGCAAAGAATATGATTTTGTCCCCGGAAGCTCAAGTGACTTGGAAGCGTGATATCTTGAATCTGAAAATCTCTTAGTTTCTGGGATGGACCTCCCCAGACTTCTATGAGTCTTTGAACGGTTTGGTTAAGGTTGTTGCTCAAACCGTTGAGTGAATGACATTTACTCACTAGGAAAAGTCCGGCCTCTCTCTAGTAAATGAAACACATAACACAACCTTATGGTCCAGATTCCCATTTCACGCGTGTCCCTAGCTGTCTACTGTCACATCGTATTTCAGAGTGTGTCCCTTGTCTTCACTGTCCCAACGTGGTGCCTTACATTGTGCATTTACTGCACGAATAAATGAAACGATAAAAAAAAAATGCCAACGAGCGACCCTAGGAAGAAGGGCCAAGCAGAAGGTCCACAAATTTATTTTGGTGACTCCTGTAAAGGATGCCATCGAGTATCTCCAACGTTAAAAGCCAATACCCAGACGGCAGGCGGCAGCCCCAATGCTCTTTCATTAGTCAATGGCCAGAACAGGGACGGGGAGGAAGGCATTCGCTTTCTCGCCTGTCCTGGACGCCCCGCGCAGCTCAGGAATGCTCAGCCCCAGCAGGCGTCTGAGGACCGCAAACTTCCCGCGTCTGGTGGAGGAGCCCCGGAGAGAACCTGCTGTCATCCGAGAGGAGTCGCGCCAGGGCCCGCAAGGATTCCGGTGTCTGCCAGGAGCGCAGAGAGAAGGGTTTTGCAAAAACGTAGAGAGAAATCCAGTCCCTGTGTGCCCCGGCCTGCTGGTGGCCAGCACATCTGCCCGAGCGTGGCCTGGCGTGCAACCACTCACGCCGTCCCGCCTGACCCGAGAGAACCCCCCCACCCCGCCCCTCTTCCCTGGGATGGGCCCTTGGCGCTGTCTGTCACCGCTCCGCGCGGCGGTCCCACCTAGACTCTCCCGAGAGCACCGAAACAGCGGGGAGGGGCTTGGCGGGACTGGGCGGAACCAAGCCCTCAGGGCCCGCCCCCTGGCTGCGTAGCTGGGTGATTGGATGCTTTGGAAGGCCGCCTTCTAAGGCCGTCCAGGGGAGTGTCCCGTGGCAGTGGCCGGGTCCCTGGCGCGCAGGGTGCGGGGTGAGGGCCTCCGCCCGGCGAGGGGTGGGAGACCCCGCGTCCAAGCGGTCTCTAGGGCGGGGTTTCCCGTTGGGATTTGGGCGCCGCGAAATGCAGCAAGCCCATAGTCTCTCGTGTCGGAGAGGTGTCTTTCTGACTCGCTGGAATTCCGAGAGAATTTGGGAAACTTCTCGCCCCCGCTCTTTACTCCCTACTTTGGGATGGGAAAGCAGTTGCTGAGTTTTATTTCCTCCCCCAACCGGACTCTGTAAAAATAGCCGTGCGCCGGGGCAAGCGAGCCAAGCTCTGCCGCACCGCTGTCCCGGGCCGGGTGTGGACCTAAAAATACCCGGCAGTCGGGAGCCTGTGCTCCGGGTGCGGGCGGGTCTGGCCGGGCCGCAGAGGGCGTCTGGAGACCGGAGAAACGGCGGCCGCCTGGCCCCTCGCCTCGGCCGGGGCTGTCCCTTTAAATCCTGGAGGAGGCAAAGAGAAAAAAGGAAAGAAAGAAAAAAGCCCCGAGCGGATGGTGGCTCTGCCCGGCCCCCCACTCCGCCCCCGCGCCGGGTCCTGCCAGCCGCCCGCCGCCTCCGCGGGTCCTGGGCACCCCCCGCCGCGCCACCCACCGCCACAGTTACTGTCAAAATAGAAATTCCGCGAGCCGGAGAGGAGGTCGGGGCGCAGCAAGTGCAAGTGTGGCAGGCGGGGAGGGGGCGCCGAGCAGGGGGCGGGCGCGCGGAGAGGCGACCGTAGACATCCGGGCCCTTTAACCCCGTGCGCCCCCCGAGCCGGTGGCGCGGGCCGCGCGGGCGCCGGGCGCGGGGCGCGGGGCTGACAGCCGCGGCGCGGGAGGCGGGGCGCGAGGAGGGCGGAGGCGCGGCGCGGGGAGGGAGGAGCTGCCCGCGCGCCCGCCGCCGCCGCCGCCGCCGCTCGGCTCCACACCCGCCGGCGTAGCCCCGCCACGAGACTCTGACAGCGCGCGGCCCGCGCTGCTCGGGCGCACAGGCACGGTCGGACCGCGGCGGCGGCGGTGGCGGCGGCGGAGGAGGAGGACGCGAGGACCGCGGCCCGGCGCCAAGTGCGGGAGGCGCGCGGGGCTGGCGGCGCGCAGAGGTGAGTGGCTTCGCGCCGCGCGCTTGGGCACCGGTTGCGAGGGTCACGGTCTCCCCCGCACCTCGGCTGTCGAGACGGGTCAGGGGGTCGCGGGGCTCCGGGAGGGTGGCTCCGCATCGCCGACGCCGGAAAGCGGTCTCGGGGCTGTTGCTAGGAGGCCGGCGGTCCGCGCGCCCCGGGGCGCGGGCGGGGGCAGGGGCGCCCCCAGCTCGGCGGGCAGGAGGCGGGGGGCTGCGGTGGCTATTCAGGGGCTCCGTGCGGCAGCCATGCAACGGGAGGAGGCGGGAGGAGGAGAGAGGGAGGAGGGGAGAGCCAGCGGAGAGCGAGCCAGCGAGCGGGCGCCGCGCCTCCTGGCTGGCACCGCGGCCCGGAGCGAAGTGGCGCGCGGGGCTAGAGGGGAACTTCTGCGGGCGCGTGCGGGCCCAGGCTCGGCGGCGCCTCAGGGCTGGGACAGGGCGGGCCTGCCGGCAGCCACAGGTGGTTTCTGCCAAAAGTTTTACCGCACTTCTGCCGGGAAGGCTCGGGAGCGTTTTGGAGAGTGACGGTTTTCCGAGACTTTGGCACCCGCATCTCACACTGTCTTATCTCGAAGATTAGAAAGGGGGTGGAGAGCCTGGGATCCCGCATCTCGAGACGCGGCTCGCGGGCTTCGTGCGGTCCCAGCCCGAGGTGGCGCCCTTGCCGGACCTTCCGGATTCACGCGGCTGGCCACTGAGAAGCTGCGGGAAATGGGCTCATGCACACGGTTCCTGCGTGCCTTGGGAAAGTTTATCTGAGGCCAGCCCCGTACTTGTCGCTCACACGGGGCAGCGCAGGGTCTCTTCCTAGGAACCGCGAGAAGTCTTCGCTCCGGGGCGTGCGCATCTCTTGCTCCTTTGAAATCGAATTGTCTCTGGCCGCTGTGCTGCTTTGTTATTCCGGCTGCTTGTCTGATTTCATTAGGAGGAGAACTAGGAGGAGCCAAAGAAAAGCAAAGCGGCAACAACTCTCTCTTCCTTTGAAACCGGCTGTGGAGGCTGGTACCCACATCTAGGCTAGGAGGGTCCAGGGACAGCGGGAGCCCGGAGACGCCGGTGTGTGCTCCCTACTCCGGGAGCTTCACCGGGCCCTTCGCAAGGCTAGGGTTGGGATTTCTGGGGTCTGCGGGACGGAAAGAAGATGAAGGTGGGAAGGGAACCCCCCTCTGAAGAGGAAGGTGTGTCGTGGTGTAGTCAGTTCTGGGAGAGAGGCTCCAAGAAGGCCAGTGGTTTGGCTCTGTTCCTTACTGGCCTGTTGTCGAATCTAGGGCAGCGAGGTTAGAACCGCCCCGGTAGGTCCATCCTGGGCTGAAAGGAATCTTTATCCCCAGAGTGGGTCTGATACCCAGCTGGTGCAAGTGTGCACAGTACTGCGTGAGAGCTGGTTGGAGACACTGAGTCCTTCATTCCCACCTCTCCCTAACCCTAACGCCCCCAACCCCACGGAGCACCTGAGCGGAAAGGGTGCCCTTTGCTTTAAAAAGGAAAAAAAAAAGGTCACGGGGTTTTTGAGCAGAAAGATGTCCTAGAGATATGAGGAACACTCATTTTACAGATGACCCAACTTAGGCCAAAGGGAAAGTGACCTGCCACCATGGTTAGAAACCCCAGGAGATGAGAAATGACATCAGCCTCCCAGACCAGGGTGGAGAGAGTTCCCTCAGCAAGGCCTTGGAGGGCCTGAGATCAGAAATGCCACCCCACACCCCAAGCCCATTAGGGGCTCATTATCTGGTACTTTCTATAGCCATGCTTGCCAGCGAATGTGGTATATTTCCTGTTCTCTGTCCTTGGCTTAGAAAAAAAAAAAAAAATCAGGACTATCCCTGAAGATTCCAGTCTGACTCTTTTCCAAATTTTCCTGCTCCCTTCTCACCCCAAATTCCTCAAACTCCTTTTGTAACATAATGCAGCTTGATTGGCCACGATGAGTTTGCAGCTTGCCTCATTGTGAAGCACCCTCTTTCTGTAGGATGCCAGAACTCTGTTTTCCTGGTAATTAGGTTTTACAGATATTTTTGAAAGGGAGCCCAATTCTGGATCAATTACACTTGGACACAAATGTTGTGCTGTTGTGGATACCAAATGAGAAAGATGAGCAATTATCTGGGGGTGTTGGAATAAATGTTGTTGTGAGTATTTGACACAGCTATTAGACATCAATGAGTGGGTTTTCAGTAAATGTTTTTTGCGCTGTATTTTATTGAGCAAACAAAGTGTCTTAATTAAAAAGAACTGGGAGTTGGCCACTTAGATTTTAGCCCTGTGTTTCTTACCAGTGGGTATGGATGGGAAGGGTTTGAATGGGAAACACAATGACTGTTGAGAGCTTCCTCCTGCCTCAAACCAAAATATTTTAGGGCAATGCTCCTTTAGCATATATTGTCACGTACAGTCCGGCAGAACCGTATTCAATCAAAATCGGTCTGGGTGCGGTGTATGTCAATCTGTATTAGTCAGAAGTGACTTGTAAGGGAGAATATTTTGTAAGTTTTATTGCTTTCAAGGGTATGCAGTATCAAGAATTCAAGGCTAATGCAATGTGGCCAAATAGAATTCTTCTGCTCTCACGAACAGATAAGAATCAGTGTCCCCACAGTTGTGCTGGGGGCCCCTGTGGAAGAAACCAAGATCTGACATCATCATAATAGTCCAGGGCTAACATTGTGACAGTGCCTTTTCACTGTCATCGCATGCTAATGTTATGGCCATCCCTAAGTGGTATGGAGTTTAGCTCTGTGTCCATCTTACAGATGGGGAAACTGAGGCAGAGACAGGAGAGAGGGTTATTCCTATGCTTCATTCAGTGACTTAGCATACCCTGGGCATTCAACTCAGGGCTTCTGGGGGTGACTGGGGTGGGGAGTAAGAGGCCCTCTAATCATATTGCCCCTGGCCCCTCTCCAGGACCGCCGTTACAGAAGGGCACAGAGGTGTGGGGGTTACAGTTAGAATTCATGAGAGGCCACTTGCTCTAATGGGGGCCTGAGGATTTAGTTCCCCACCCCCACAGTTTCCTCCCTCTTATAGCAGGCTGTGGGAACTTGGGGGAGGAGGGACCAGCTGGCTGAGCCTGGGACGGGGGTGTGGGATCTGTGCCTGTGTAGGGCTGAAGGAGTCCAGGCTATTTATAACCCCTCCTCCCCTCCTGGGAAGAAGAGACTCAAGGGTCTGGAACCATCCTCAGTGGTGACTTGGCCCCAGGATGGCTATGTCCCGCTGGAAGAAAACCACCACCCAACTGCGTGGCGGGTATTGGTGTGAACCCTGACCCATGTGGAGGGGTCCTGCGGAGCTTCCTGGAACTTCGGCTGCTCTGGGAGTTTTAAGAGAAAGATTTCCTGGAACCCGTGTATGTGCACTTTTTCTCGGGCAAGGCCCTCCATTTGCACCCTAGAAATCTCACAGAGCAGAACTAAAGAATCTGCAAAAGTGGGGGAACTTGGCTATTCTGAATGACGGTAACTGATTTTTATGTGAGCGGAGATTCTGAAAGTGACCTGTCAGATGTGGTTCCCTCTGACTATAAGCTGTGATGTTGCTGTGTGGTGCCGTCTGGAGAGGTGTGGGGCATGCACGAGAAGCTCTTTCCCCCCACCTTGCCCACCCCCTGCCCTGGACCAGTCCCCGATGGCCCCCCTCACCTTTGCACTCTTCAGCCAACACCCAAGTCTTCTTTTGTCTTCAGAGAAATAGTATCTGCCATTCCACCGGTTACAACCTCATCTGTGCAACTGGGCGTATTTTCTCCCTGGGCCAGTGGATGGAAGAATGAGGGTGGGCGGTGGAGGAAGTAGGCAAGGCACTGAGCTCGTCTCTCTGTTTAGCCCCGTGCAGCGAATTAAGCCTTCCATCAGAACCATTCCAGGGGCTCTCGGGAGGTTTTGCCAGGGAGAGAAGACAAGTGGGAGGCCATAGGGGGAGAGGTGGGTGCTGGGCAGCTCTCGGCCGAGCGTGGTGCCTGGTGAGCCTGGTGCGGGCATGGCATGCGGGGGCTCCTGAGGGCAGGGCTCGTGTGTTGCTCATCGGCACGGGGCACCAGCCCTGGGCATGGCAGATGTTTGCTGAGCAAGGGCTGGGGGGCACTCGTGGGTGGGTGGACAGCGGGCAGGTTTGCTTCTTTCTTGCCATCGGTGGTGTTTCTTGGTGTCAGGAGCTCGAGGAAGCAGAATCAGTGTAAGTGAGAAGAGACAGCATTCCCCAGGCATTCTGAGAGCCCCGGGGCCAAGCTGATTGTCCGCTCCCCATTGCCAGAGATGCTGGAAGCCAGATACAGCCGTGGAGTCCTTCTCTGGTTGCTGCGGTGGCACAGTCTAGCCTCTCAGAGCGTGCAGAGTGAGTCTCCTTCAGGAGGGAGACAGGCCACGCCTTTGCTTACCCTCCCGTGGGCCTTCTGGGGGCCCTCTGGGGTTTGGTCCCCACCTGCCTCTCAGGCTCCCTCCCCTCCCTGCTGGGACCTCTTTGTTCCTTGAACACACCATGCGCTCCTGGGCCGTTCTTTTCATCCGGCATGCCCTTCCCTCCCATCTTCCCAGCTGGCCCCCGCCCCCTGCCCTTCCGGTCCCAGCCAAGTCAGCACCCTGTGTTACACTCTTCACAGCGCCCTCTGGGATAGAATCTTGATTCTCTTCTGGTTTGTCACTTGTGTCTCCCACTAGACTGCGAGCTCCAGAAGGGCAGGGACCTTGTCTGTTTTGTTCCCCATCGTGTCCTCAGCCCCAGAACGGTGCCTGGCATGGAGCAGTGCCAGAGGGAATGGACAGTGAGTGGGTATGCCAGTGAATATGCTGGCGATCTGCAGAGATGAACCGGCCAGGGGCCCTGCCCTCGGGACCTCTTCAGCCTGGAGGCAGAGAGAAAATGTGTCCCTGAGGCTCTATGGTGGTGGGAAGGGAGGATGGCATTCACGAGGCATAGCTGGGGAGGGCCCTGGTCAGCCGACGTTAGCCCAATGCCATGGGGCTGGTTGGCTTGGGCAGGGGGTTCTTTTTTGCTGTTGCTATGTTAGGAGTCAGAAGCCCTGGCAGCTGACCCACCTCCAGGACTGAAGTTCCTCTTGCTTGCTTGGCTGCCACCTCTCTCTCTGTTTATTTACTTCTTTGGTGAGCAAGAGCTCCAAGCATAATGCCATCCTTGGAGAGTCAGGAATGTTGTGTTTTTCCACCAGCTCCATTCATTCACTGCCTCCTCGGAACAGCTGTGGACAGCTGGCTGCCAGCGTGGATGCTGGGAGGGCTTCTCTTCGGGGCCAAGGGGTACACTCAGCCCTGCAGGAATGGGGGATTTCATTTATGTTTCACACCCTGCTGCTTTCCAAACCCCACTGAAATGGTGCCTGTAAAAACAGATCCTTGAGGAAATTAAAAAACTATTAGCATTCAGTTTACTGCTTTTCTGATTATAAAAGCAATGAGAGTCATGATAGAAGATTTGGAAAATAGAGAAATGTGTAAAATTAAGCCCCCAAACTGTGACGACACCCTGATGTTGGTGCGTTTCCTTCCAGTCTTTTTTCTGTTCCCACCAATACACACACACACACACACACACACACGCGTGCGCGCGCACGCATGGGCATGCATGCACATACCCCCGCACATCATTTTCTGAAATTTTGTAAACTCGTGCCATCCCTTAATAAACATAAGGGCTTCTTCTCTTGGGAGTGTCAACCATTCCCATGGTGAATCACTGATATTCAGAAGAAAATCTATGTTCCACCGGCTGGGAAGATTTCAGCGAGCTTTACTGAATGCAGCTCAAGTTGGGAGAGCAGTGGGCTCCTTCAGCACGTGGTGGGTGTGTTGGGGAAGGTGCCGCTCACTCCTGGCCTCCCTCCGTCACCATGTGAAGAGCCACCAGCTGGAGGTGTTGCAGGCTGTCTCCTTACTGAGCATTCTGTCACATTATCCAAGGCCATCGTGGTCTCTAGGAATGCATTTTAATAGACGTGGAGCCCTCCTTCAAGTCGCAGATCATACTTTGACCATTACATGCCTGCCAAAAACCGAACTCAGAGCCCATTAACGGATCATTCCTTGACCTCAAAATAAGAACAGCAGGAGAATCTTGAGAAATATGAACCCAGATCACTGGCTTCATGTGTTTAGGGCACAGCTGTTTGGAGACAACCTTTGCTCCCTCAGGAGCCATCCCCGCCATGTTCCCAGGGCCTCCAAGAATGGCCGCTGCTCGTGGGTGCTCAGGAAATATTTTGCTGAATGAAGGAAATGCAGAATCCTTCCTGTGGGAGGAGAGACGCAGGCCTGTCCACGTCAAGGCTTCTTTTGGGAGTGAGTTTGGCTGGGGAGGGAGCACAGGGCCCTGGGGGTGAAGGGGAGAGGAGGACAGTCACAGCCTGGGAAGCAGGAAAGGGCAACATGAGAAGCAGTTCTCTGACTGCCTCGTCTTGGTGGGTTTTTGGAGGAGGCGATGCTTAGATGTCGTTTTCATATAAGGGGCTGTGGGCTGGGGTTTAATTCCCTGGAGACAAGATGTAGAGGGCACCCAGGCAGGAGAGTGGGCTGTGTGGAGCCTCAGAGTTGAGAGAACAAGGGTAGGTTTGTCAGCCCAGGATGAGGAGTGTAGCTCTGCCAGGGAACGGCAGGAGCTGGAGGCCCCTCATGGGCCCAGAACCCAATTCCAGGGGAGGATGGGTCCTTGGGTCACAGGGCTCCACCCTGTCTCCAGGCTGGTATCATGGCCAGACTGCGGATGAAGAAACTGAGGCCCCAAAAAGTTGGGTGACAGTGAGGACCATGGGTTTTGGAACCAACAAGACCTGAATCCCCTGGCTTGGCCTCTTTCCTGTGGTCCCCTTGGGCATGTTGCCAAGCCTCTTGTTCCTCATCGAGAAAACAGGGAACACCAACTTCGTGAGGTGGGTGGGAAAACGAGGGTATGTGATACACCCAAAGCCCCCAGCACGACTCTCAGCAAGGACTGAGGCACGAAAGACCCGGGGCCGTGAGCTCTGTGAACTCTGCTGCTTCGCGGAGGGAGCAGAGAGAAGCGTGGGGGTTGGGCCACAAATCCAAGACTGCGCTCTTCCTCCTCCTCCTCCCCTCCAAGCTACTGCCATACTTCAGGGGATAAAAATCCAGTCTACTGGAAAGACAACTGTGGGGAAGCCACTGCTCGTGGAGGGAGAATCAGAGTCACCCGAGGGGTGTCAGAATCCCTCCCTCCATCCCCATCAAGGGAAGGGGCGAAACACTTGCGGAAATCACGCCAAGGCTTTAGAGCTCATTCTTGATGTCCCTGGTGGAGGCACATTATTTACCCCTTAACTCCTGGCCGTGTCTGGGTCTTTAGAACAGAGACCTTCCAGGGCACAGAGAATGGCACATGGGGCAGGTCAATTCTGCTGGTTGGGAGCTAAATGGGTAGGAGTATGTGACCGGGGGCAGTGCGGGCTGGTAAAAATACAGTGGGAGTCATCTATGTAATTTTAAGTTTCCCGGTAGCCACATTTAAAAAAAAAGTAAAAGGAAACAGAAGTACAAAGGAAAAAGGAAATGTCTTTAATTTAACCCACTATACCCAAACTCTTACCATGTCTGCAGGTGCCACATTTCAGGTGCTTGGCCGTCCCGTCCCCCGGGGTCAGCTGGGTCAGCCCTTGACCTGGGCCGGGAGGACCAGTCTGGGGGAGGCTGGTGTTATCAGGTGGGAGGCAGAGGGGTGGGGGGTGGTCCAACCCGCAGGGAAGGCAGGCAGGCCTCTGGGAAGGAATTCGAGAAAGCAAATACATTAGGGAGGAAGCAAAGGCTTGTGAGGCCTGGCTTTTGTCCTGGCCCAGCCATGGATGTGCTGTGTGGAGGGAAGCTTCCCACCTTCATAGGCCTTGGTTTTCCCATTTGCAAAATGAGCCAGCATTACCCTAAGACCTGTTCTGACTCTCCTGTTCTAATCCCCGCCCCCTGCCGCTTTTTAAGATTTTATTTATATATTTGTTAGAGACACAGCAAGAAAGGGAATATAAGCAGAGGGAGTGGGAGAGGGAGCAGCAGGCTTCCCCACTGAGCAGGGAGCCTGATGCGGGGCTCTATCCCAGGACCCTGGGATCATGACCTGAGCCGAAGGCAGACGCTTAACCCATTGAGCCACCTGGGCACTCCTCATGTTCTAATTCCTAAGGGAAAAGCAAGGAGAACAAATTTAGCCACTTCCCAAGTTGGAAGAGGGTAGCGGTGGGGCTTGGAGAGAAAGTGAGGACAACAGAGAGGATGCCCAGGCCCCACGTTTACCAAGTATCTCATAGAAAGTTCTGTCTGGACAATTTAGAGAGACACGTAAGCCTCTCTAGCAATGCCAATATCCAGTCACCACCATTAAGTTGCCTTTATCTAAAAGTATGTTTTGGGGATAGAGGTGACTGGGCATGAAGTATTATTTTTCAAAAGCGACATGTTTCCATTGTCTTTAAGATCTGAAGCATCATCTTGTTCCTAGGTCATCCCAGATGGCTGTGAATGGCAGCCATAAAGGAGGGGAGGGGCCCACAGGAAATATTAGATCAAAAAAAGAAATATTTCAGCTCTGTCATAAATGGGCACTCGGCCTGTCCAGAGAGGATGTGGGAAGTGGGAGGAAAAAGGCAGCAGGTGTGTTTGGAGGGAAGGGTGTGTCTGCAAATGTATTTTAAGCTCCTGAAGTGAGACGCATTGGTTTTATTGCACTCTGGTGAGGAGGGATTTGAGGTTTTTATCTCCCTGCCACAGACTCCTGAGCGGTGGATGGGGCATTCTCTCTCTCTCCTTTTAAAGCACGGTCTCTTCTTTTTAAATTAGATTGTCACCAAGTAACTAAGTGTATCTACCTGAGGACCTCCTACTCCCTGAGGGGGAAAAGGCCTACCTGCTCTAAGAGTTGGTCCAAACACTTGGATTCAAAGAGGAGGAGACTGAGGGTCAGAGAGGCCCCAGCACTCTCAGGTCACCTGGGAAGGCAGCTGAGATGGCCGCAGCCACCACAGCCTCCTTTCTGCCATGCAGGGGTGCCTCCCCAGATTTTGTCTCCTCCACGGTTTACAGATGACTCAGCAGGCGGCCTCGAGCCATTTTTTAAAAATGAGGATTTCTCTTTTATGTTTTCCTAAACTAGATTTTTTATTACTTTTCCACACATTGTTTGCTTTGAATTTTTAATTTAATTTTTTCAAATAGGTCAATACTTACATGGTTTAACATTCAAAAGGTACAAAAGGGTATTCAAAATGACACATCTTTCTCTCTCCTCATCTCTTGGTTCCCTTAGTTTGAAGCAACCACAGTCACTGGTTTCTGCAGCATAAAGATATGGTCTGAATATACAGGGAAATACGTGCATGCACGTAAACGTACATATTCAGGTGGGTCTGTCGTCCTGAAATTTTTTACACAAGTGGAAGCATACCATAGACACTATATTTTCCTTTACATTTTCCAACAGCACTAAATCTGGGGGACATCTGACTATCTGAGTATAAAGAACTTCTTTATTCTTTTTTGCTCGTCTGTTTCAACTACGTAGATTCCATTGTATGGTTATTCCTTGGCTTAGTTAACCAGCCCCTTATATATAGATATTTTGGTCATTTCCAGTGTTTTGCTAATCTAATACTCTTGGTTTTTACCTGATGATTCTTTTTTTTTTTTTTTTTAATGAAAGCAATCCTTGAATTTCTGACTACAGACAAATTGATAGCATTCTAAGTTTGCTGATTTATCATTTGCGAGGTGCTTGAAACAGGAAAGTTCCTTACTTGTTTAAGGGTTAAGAGTAGGATAAATAATTTTTGCATTGAACTTTCTGGAAAATGACATACAGTCCTCATTCACTTATTAAGCTAGTGTTTCTGGAGTTCCCACTAGGTGCTGGGCTCTGGGCTCTGGGCCAGGCAGTTGGTAGGGTAGATGGGGCAAAGAGGAAAGGGCACGCAGGATGGCCTTCGCATTTGGGCCAGGAATGGGGGGTGCATTTGGGGGTGACTTTGATTGGAGAAGAGGACAGTTAACACAGCCCTGGGGGCAGCCTTGACAAAGGAACACAGAAGTCACAGAGGGAGCACTGGGCTCTCTGACTTGGGGGTAAGGGTACAGAGTGCCAGGGAGGGGGCTCTGGGCTGCCCAGCTGTGTGTGAGCAGCCGGGTTTCCTGACCACAGCTTGTGGTACCATGTTCTTGCTTTCTTTCAGCTGCCTCTCTCAGTCACTGCCCATCTGTTCAGATTCCAGAGCCCATATTCTTTCCACTGCACTTAAATGGACACTGAGTTTCCTGGAGATTATTCAGGGAGGGAGGAACAGCCTGTGCAAAGGAATGGTGGTAGTACCAACATGACCTGGGCCATGCTCATTGAAGAAATAGCTCTGCAGCAGGAAGGCCCATGCAGACAGTGGGGAGGAAATACATTTGGATAAGAGGGTCAGACTTGGAGAATTGAGTGCAGCAAATCTTAACTGTCAAGCTGTTTATCCCCTCTGTTCAGTTTACTTCATTTTTATTTTTTTCTCAATTCTGGTATGTTGCAGGTGATGCCATATTGTTGATTTTTGCATTAAACGGTAAGAATTTAGGAAGAAATAATCCACATCATGCCAACTATTAAAAACGTGTATTTCAGGCTAGAACCAAGCTGGGATTATTTTTATTCCTTAACCAATGTCTCTTTCCTATGACATTTTAGGAAACTGTTTTTGGAGCTACTTAAATCACTGTTGTAAAAATGCAACTACCAGCACATAGGAATATCTAGTCACTAGAATCCCAGGGGTGTGCCTCTCTCCGTGTTTTAGAATTCCACAGATGGATGATTCCATATCTCAACTTCTATGAGAACCACTTGCTCACGACCTTGTGGTTCATGGTCAAGGATGAGAATTCCCCTTTTGCTATACTCATTTCTCTGTGTGATGTGGGCCAAACAATACGTGTTTTGGGGGTGATACATGGACAGGAACAGAAGAAAGGGTTTGCAGGCTAGTGAATCCTGTGTCATGGTTAGGTTGTTAGATGTGCTGGAGAGATTCAAGGACCCCATTACAAAACCCAAGTTTGCATAAGCTTCCCCTAGTGGATTTATATCTATCTTTGTAATCTCAAGGTTTCTCTGTCCTAGTACTAATTTACACATAAATACAAACCACTTGAACAACAACAAAAAAGCCTGCCTGTTATTTTTCTGACAGTTAGGAGTCTGTGTCTTAATGAAGTATTAGTAGATTCAAAGCTCCCTGGATGAACAGATGTCCATCTCAGGCTCCTTGCTTCAAGTTTGCAAAATACAGAAAGCTCCCCAAGGGAAGGAAATGTTTTTCTGGCTAACTTCTGATATTAGATATGCCTGTGTCCATTTTGGAAATCATATCCTAACTTGGATTTCAGCGGTCTCCTAAGAACTTGGAAACTGTGTGCACAAGCTGGGTGGACAGATGATAGTGCCCGGGTTGGTGGGGGGAGCGGCAAAATCCCAATCACTGTCAGTGAGGGTCTCCCTGGAGCCCTGGATATTTTCCTAAACTGCTGTTGAGGGGGGTGGATGGAGGTAGAAAGAAGGTTGTAAAAGTAAATTATTTGATACAAAAATATTTCTGCTTACATTATAGAAAACTAAATCAGTCTATGTTCTGTCTTCGTGGTTTTGCCAGAAATTTCTCATGACAGATTCTGATGCACCAGACTGAGCCACCTCGCTGAGCGGCACCTATTTGCAGAAGTCATTAAAAGCCATTGTTTAACTAAAGGCTTTTCTTTTCTTTCCTTACAATTTTCAAGACCCTGCATTTGCACAGACCTGACTCAGCAACATTCTATTTGGGGAATTTGTTACCTCTTCTCAGAATCTGGACTGCGGTTCCCTAGTTTTCCGCTCTTTGCTCAGGAATGGCTCTTGCCTCAGTTTTGGCTCCAGGTCTGAAGGATTCTGTCTCATCACAAAAAGGACACATCTTTGTACTGGGACTAAGCCTGGCCACTGGGGTACCTGGGTCACCTCGTTCTCCTTCTTGCCAGCCTTATGGACAAACTAACATTTTCTCGTTGCAAATTGTTACGTTCCCTGGGAAAGTATCCATTTGACAGAGGGGTAAAGCCTTCGAATAGGAGACATACACACACACACACACACACACAGGCGGGCGCGCACACAGACGCCCCCTACTCCCCTCCCCTCTCTCTCTCCTTCCCCGCCTTAAATGGGATCATAGGTGGTAAACACTCAGTATAGTGGCTGTCACCCATTACAGAACTTAATAAATATTACCAACTACTACGAATAATATACTATCATGTTCAAAAGGAAAGTGTAGCCCCAAGTTCCTTTGCGGTCATGCTTGAAAATCTGCAAGCTCTCTTAGCCTAGTGACCCATTCTATGGTTTTTTTATACTCTATCCATACACAACACAGCACATTAAGAGTCTGTTCATTCTTGGGATGTGTGCGAAATTCCAATTCCTGTCAGGAGAATTTATGTGTGGTTTTAGAGGGGATAATCGACCAGTTAGTATGTGCGCACGGGTTTTATACACATGCGCCTTGCTGTTTACAGTGCACATTATAATATCTTAGGTCTCTGCCAAGAATGTGTATTTCTTAGCCCCGTGCATTTGCATATTATGGGTTCATAATTTCAAATAGCTGTAAAGATCTCTCCAGAAAAATGTAGTCACTGTATTCTGATGTTCTAAATCTCAATGTAGTAGTAGAACTTGGCTAATTTTTGCCCTTGCTAATGTACCAGCCCTATAATTTTTACACACACGCATGCATGTGTGCGTACACACACACACACATCCCTACCTACCTCTGACTTACCCTACTTCTAAGCAAAGATTTACTGCTGGGAGCTGAGTTATGCTGCCTATCCTCCTGACTTTATTACCTTCCCCAAATATACCATACAGTGGCACAATGTCCCGGGGTCTTATTACAGATGATTACAAAGGAAAGATTTGTTGAAATAAATGAAGCCGCTGCATCCGATCTTTTCCTGGTTTGGGTCCCTTGCTTCCCACGCTCACCCCACCCCCCTTTAGTCATCCGCCACACCCCAGGTGGAGCTGAGCTCCCTGACAAGCGGAGAGTTCATCCCAAATTGCTCTTTCACACTAACATTGCGAGAAAATCCAGCCACCCACACCCCACCCTCTAATCAATCATTGGGGAACTTGTCATTGGCAGCGCTTCATTTGACCCAATGAAATAGAGCAGCAGGAAGAAAAGAAACTTAGACCTTTTCAAGGTCTTCCAGGTATAAGTCTCCTGAATTTTAAAAATGGTCCCATGGGAGATTTTCTCTTTGAAGTTCAGGGAAAAAAAAAAAAAAGGATGCCGACTTGAAGTCTCTTCTACCCCATTTAAGTATAGGGAGTATTAAAGAGCAGACCCACAAAAGTCTTCAACTGTGGTGGGTGCCAGGGAAATCCTGTTGGAATCCACGGTTACATGGTGAGCCTGGGGGTTGCTGGCCCCTGTACCCGACCAGGGCTGGGATGGGGTTCCAGCAGCCTTTTCATTGTGTGGTCTGCTTTGCTCATTTGGTATTCCATCAGGAAGTAAGTGCTGCAAAGAGTGCTCTGAAGATTGGGAACCATATACCCTTCTGGGTATCGGGGAGGGTCCCCACTTCTGAAGGCAAAGGAATATCATTTTCCAGCTGCCCAAGTGGCAGCCATCTGTTGACTCCAATGCCCTTAGTTGCTAACCTCGGGATGCTTATGATCACTTTGCTGCCTCTCTGCTTCTGCCATCTGTGGTGATTTTCACTTAGGAGCATTGGCTTTAGTCCTGTATGTATGTGTCTGTGTATATGTGATCATCTCGAAGATGTCCTCACCAGTGTTCTTTAGTTTTGAGTCAGAGCTTAATTGCAAAAGAATCAGATAAAATCCTTACATTAAAAAATTACTATTATTATTATTGTTTTTAAGTAGGCTCCATACCCAGCGTGGAGCCCAATGCAGGGCCTGAACTCATGACCCTGAGATCAGGATCTGAGTTAAAATCAAGGGTCAGACACCTAACCGATTGAGCCACCCAGCTGCCCCTAAAAAATTATTTTTAAAGAACATTTTTAACTGGTTTATTGAGGTATAATTTCCATGCCATAGAATTCAGTTTGTTTTAGGTTTACAATTCAGTGGTTAATTTTTAATATATGTATTAAATTAATATGCATATGTCAGGAAGGGAGGGTGGCAGTGAGGCAGAGACTTGGGAGGGAGAAGAAATGGGAAAGGATTCTTTTTGTCCCATGCAGCCTGCCCCGTGTTTTCTCAGTCCACCTTCTGTGCAGAAGGGAGCCCTGTGGGCAGGAGGTAGGTGGTCAGAGCAGGCCCATGGGCCAGTGGGAGACAGACTCTAGGGAGCCCCCGCCACCATTCCACAGGGTCTTGCCCTCACAGGTGGGGCTCTTCAGCTCTCAGACAACAATAGTTCCTCCCTGGTCATGTACAATTCACAAAGACTAAGGTATCGTCACAACAAAAGCGTATCTATTAGCACATTTGGCCAAAAGCATTTCCTATTCTCACTAGCAGACTGTGCTGAAGTGCATTTCTGAGGTCATCCAGGCCCCTTGCCCTATAAACATACAATCAAATATTGCCTGTGGAGCTCAAGCAAGTGGCCCAGGGACACTCATTGTTCAGTGCTGGGGCCGAGGACTGGGACTAGATCCTGGCCACCTGCCCTTTGTAGGCCAGTTGTCAGGGCCCTCTCAATGCTGCCCAGCCAGAATGGCCTCATGCAGGCACAGGAGGCACAGGAGAAGTGGGCAGAAAGGCAGCATGGAGGTCACCAAAGGCCCATGTGTCTCCTCCCAGGAGTCTGGTGTAGCAGCTCCTGAGCCCAGCCCCAGAGCTGTCTTTTGCTACTTTAAGGCACTCTCAGTAAGGACACCGTGCTCTCCCAGTCTGATTTTCAAGCAGTTCTCAGCAAGTTCCCTGAAATGAGTAGAGATCAAGTGAAGAACCCCCTAACCTAGACCTTCATTCCAAAAGCAGCAGTCCTTTGATTATACCTGACAACTCCAAACAAGAAATTAGGCCAAACAGAGAAACATAGCCATAGCTCACCCTTGGACTTCTGGGCAGAAACCACCATTTAAAATCCTGGTTGCATTCTGTTGGGGTGTGTGTGTGTGTGTATGTGTGTGTGTGTGTGTATGTATGTTTGAGAAAAGTTCTGAAAAAGCTATATTTTGGGATAAAAAAGCATTTCATCTTGAAGAACTCAAAGCTTTGGGGAAAAAAAGGTTAGTGAAGAAACCAATTGTATGTAGATATAAGTACTTATTAGACACCCAGTGTATGGTGGAAAGGGAAGATCTTATGCTTTGAAAGGGGAACAGCCTTCCTTCTGATCCAAGAGCTTGTCATAGGGAGTTCTCCCTGCTGGGATGCTTACTTAGAAGGCCTTTTCTTTCAGCCTTTGCCAGCTGGTATGGAGCAGAAAGCCAACGAATGGGGCAGAAAGCCAAGCTCTCCCTTGTGCTGAGAGCCAGAGGGGGAGAAGTAGGTAGATGGCCTACCGGGAGCACAGGAGCAAAGTTGTGACAATTGAACAGTCGTAGCTACAGCTGGGACAACTGAGTGCTTGGGCCAGTAGGAGCTATAGAGGAACAGGAAGACAGGAGTGAGTCTCTAAATGAGGTCCTTGGACCAGCAACAACAGCAAATCCTGGGAACTTGGGAGAAATGCAAATTATCAGGCCCTACCCCAGTGAGACACCCTGAACCAGAAACTCTGGGGATGGGCCCAGCGCACTGTAGCATAATGAGCCTTCCTGAAGATTCAGACGAGCTCCCAGGTTCTCAATGGGGGGTATGTTAGGCTATGACCCATCAATAATAGATGGGAGTCAGAGTATTGGTTCTGTATTGCTTTTGTGAATATGGTAATTCTTTAACTCTTGTCTGGCCAATTTAATAAAAGAATTTTTATTAACCTATAGCATAGATAGGTGGCTGAATTGCATACCAAAAAACCAAAGAATTGGATATTATACAGTTGACCCTTGAACAGCACAGGTTTGAACTGTGTAGGTCTACTTACATGCCAAATTTTTCTCGATAAATAAAGTACGGGATTGTAAAGATATTTTTTAAATGGTTTACTTAACTTTTTTCTAGCTTACTTTATTGTTATTTTTACAAAATACAGTATTTAATACCTATAACATAAAAAAATCTGTGTTGATTAACTGTTTATATTATAGGTAAGGCTTCTGGTCCACAGTAGACAATGAAGTTTTTGGGGAATTAAAAGTTACAGGCAGGGTTCTGACTGCTTGGGGCATTGGCACCCCTAACTACTGCGCTGTTCAAGAGTCTGTTACTGCACTTTGCGTTCTAACGCGTGAAGCCTAAAATATTTCCATGCGTTTTGAATGAAGTCTTACTATGGATGCTTCAAAAAGCAGAGCAAAAAGTAAAAATCCAACTAACTACACTCAGCGACTAACAGAGGTCTTGCGAGTCAGACCAGCTGATTCTAACTCTACCTCTTGCCAGCAGCGGGAAGCTGAGTAGGTTAAGACTCTTGAGCCTCATTTTTTTGTTGTTGAAAATTACCTGTTTTCAGGAGTTCTTGTGAATAGACGAGAGCCAGAGTGCCACTGAGGCCGATTCCAGCCCGGCAGGCCCGGACAGAGAGCTCCCCTCCTGGGGCTGGCTCCACTCCAAGGTAGTTCTCCCCCAGAGGACCACGGAATTTTCTGGAATTGAGCGCTAGCGTTGGAGGGGGTTTTGGCGAGCCAGGCCACTTGTTTCAATTTATAGATGAAGACGTGGAAATGCGGAGCTTGGACGCCGTACCATGAGTTATTCGCAGAGAGAGACTGAGGGCCCAGGTCTGCTGCAGCCCAGTTCCGTGGTTTTCTTGCTCATGCCATTTGTCCATGTGTCCTCACACTTTTTAGCCTGTGCCACATGAAGGGGCATGTGAGAGCCAGAGAAAGGCTCCTTTGTTCATAGCAAAGGCCTCTGGACAGAGGGGCCCAAGGGGCAGGCCAGCGCTTGCCATTCTTACGTGCCTCGCCTTTCTCTGGCCTCCAGAGGGATTAAGAGGCTGTCCCTTTGGGGATGGGTGTATGGCCGGCATAGCCATGGCCTGCCCGGGGCCAGCTGACCTTGGAGCTGGTGGAGTACAGGTCTTATTCTACCAGGAGAAGAGCGGAAGTCCAAAAGCGCAGGCCCTGGGCTCAGGGAGGGGCTTGGAATTCATTCTGCATATGGAGCCGTTAGAAGAGTTTAAGCAGGTGAGTGGCAAGCTGTGATTACAAGTTTTCAGCAACCACCAGCAGTTATAAACATATTGGCCTCTAAGGGTTACCTCTGGGAACCTGCCTGGGATGGTGTGGGTAGGGGGTGGTTTTTACTTTGCATTTTATTCAATACTCTTCATTGCTGTGTGCCTTATTTTGACCGTATCTTACTTTTATTCTGTGTGTGTGTGTGTGGGGGGGAACTAATTAAAAAATGAAGTGCTTTTCTAGACCAAAGAAAAATAAATTCTGTGAAGAGTTTGTAGTACTTTGGGGAAAAAATGGTCAAAGTAAATCACTCCACAAAAGAAGACACCGTTTTCTGGTATGATGCCATTTTGATAGAAATGTATCTACATATAGGAAAAGTCTGGAATAATGAATATTAAAACAGTATGAAGATTAACGTTTTCTTATTCTAGCTATCTGTGTTTTCCAGTTTTTCTGGTATGAGCATATATTACTTTTGTAGTTAGAAACAATAATTATTGGGGCACTTGGGCGGCTCAGTTGGTTAGGCTTCTCCCTTCTGCTCAGGTCATGATCCCAGGGTCTTGAGATCGAGCCTGCCTCAGGGTCCTTGCTCGTCAGGGAGCCTGCTTCTCCCTCTGCTGCTTCCCCTGCTTGTGCTCTTTCTCTCTCTCTCTCTCTGCCATATAAATAAATAAATAAAATCTTTAAAAAAAAAGAAAATAAAAAAATTATTATTGATTTGAATTAAAACAGTAAAGAGCCCCAGTATCTTTGGACGATCCAGCGGCCTCTCTTTAATAAGGACTCCCAGTCCAGCCCTTGCTCCTCCCTGTGAAGTCCACAGTTTCATGTAATATTTATGATGGGATCTTTAAATACACTAAAAATGTTTTTCCATTGGGACTCTTCTCACTCCAGCTCATTAAGAGTGGGGCCACCCCCATGTGGAGAAGAGACTCTAGACTGGAGACCTGCAATTCGATAAATGGGTAATTCACTCATTTCATCATTCATCCAAAAATCTGTATCAAGGGCCTTCTGTGTGTCAGGCCCTGTACTGGGCTCTGCAAAGTCATTAAAGAGCATGGTGGCTTGCTTTTCCTCTGAGCTCTCTCCCTTTCTGCCTGGATCCAGTTCTTCGATTCTCATTAGGAGAGAGCCTCACTGCACTTGAACTCAACTCCAGCAGGCCTCTCCAGCAGGGTTGGGACCTAGGGTGGCCTGGAAGGAGGAGAAGCTGTGATTCCCACTCTGGGGAAGACCCAGACGCATCTTGACCCTCACTTCTGTTTATTGATTTTTTTCCCTATGCCGGACTCTGGGCTAAGTGCTCACACATATTTTAATCTTCGCACTAACCTTTTAGATGTGAGGAAACCCAGCATCAAGAGTCAAGGACCTTGCTTTGGATCACAGAGCTAGGAAGCCTCAGAATCAGGGCTCGAGTTTACATATTTTCATCTGTCTGAGTCCCAGTGTTCCTACCTTGCTCTTCTACGACCCGATCTACCAAGGTGGTCCGGGCCCTCGTGTGCCTGTGAAGTCCTCCAGCAGGCCCATCCCACACACACTCATGCCCTGGGGAAACCGTTAAAAGGCACTGGGCATCACTCTATGAGTACGTGACAAAATGCACTTTTGCAGCATGCAGAGGTAACCTGCCCCTGCCGGCCTCCAGCCTGCACATCAGTTCAGCCTGTGGGGTGATTATTTAGAAAGCGTGATGACTCAGACAGTGTTGGATTGAAGTACTGCTTGGTCCAAATAAAGACTGGAGGCAGGGGGAGGCCAAACCAGTCCTGTAAACAAGATGAGAGAGTGCAGGGCTTGAACTCTGGGAGAACATAGTTTTAAGTACCCACGGGCACCTCCAAGCAATCCTTTATCCCTGCTGTTCTAGATCAGACGTCCCAACTACTTCCATGAGAGATGGAATAAGTTGCCCAAATGCTCCTCTCCTCCAGCCACTGCTTCTATGGTATCAGTATGTGTCAATCTATGTAAGATATTTTCAAATCAGTTTACAAAAGCCAGCTTCTCTCACGGATTTCCCAGTACAGAAAAGAAGGCAATACAGACACTGCTCTATTTTATAAACCCATAAAAAAAATCAGCAATGGTTTATTCTGTTCTTTCTATGTGCCCATAGGCACATAGAATGTTTTTCTATGTTTTTCTGTGTGCCCCACTTCCTAGGTGCTGTGGGGAAGTCTGGGACAAGAGAGGATACCTGACCTTAAGAAATATAATCCCTCATTAGGGAGAAGACGTGAACGTCCATTGAAACAAGATGAAAAAAGTACAACACAACATCAAAGTCAGGTGTACAATTGGTACACCTGATTCTGTGTGCCAACAGGTACACTCAGTGTTCAGAACGGGGACAGCTGGAAGGGCAGGATGATGAGGGCAGCTCCGGGACTGGGGTGGGTTTTGAAGCATGGCTGGGATTTTGATTGGAAGGAGGAAATAGTCTTATGCAACAAGCCCACACAGCTGATGAGACCAGTGTACAGAGTACAAGCCGTGCTTGCTTTCTCCCTTTGTCAAATGGTGCCATTTATAACAGCACGCTATCGGCTGGCATGCCCCTTCTGACCAGGTCACCCCACTTGCTGGCATCCCAGACCCCGGGGCCCAGGCCTGCAGCCTCTGCCTGCTGCCCTTACCTCCCTGGCCTGTCTCCCTGCTTGTCCCACAGAGACAAGAGGGTCAGACCCAAGGTTCAGGCAAGAGATTGAGTGGAGGAGGCAGCTGGCCATATAGCAATGCTGAGATCCAGCTGTGGATTTCAATGGACCAGGTTTTCTAGCTGTCTCCATTACAGCTGCCTCTTAGGAAGAAAGCCCATTGGTTTTGAGCACCTATGGAAAGGGAGGCAGGCTTGGTGGCTTGGTGCAGTACATTTCATACTGGCCCCCTCCTCTCTATCCTAAGCAGTGAGTCTTCCTGGAATGCTATTTACCTCACCTTTCTACCAGAAGACCTGCAATGGGTACAGATGTCTGTCCTCCCAGTTCACTCTTGACCAAGCTCTTGAGTCTCATCTTCTCCGCATCTTGCATACTTGGCCCCAGTTACTTCACCATCCCTGCATGTGAGGGCGTTTCATTATAGCCTCTCAACCTGGACTGTATGTGAATGTTGCTCCAGTCGCTCCTTTACTTACTCCTCCTCTAACAAAGCCCAGCTTACCTCTTAAAGTTCACCATACATGCCTCCTACTCCAAGAAGTCTTCCTGGATCAATCCCACAGAACTAACTGCTCCCGCAGCCCTGTGGGCTGAGAAAGGAGAGGTTGGAGAAGGTACATGCTGCATCTGGGAGGGTTTAGAAGGTTAGGGTTTAGAAGGTTTGGCAAAGAGAGGCTCCAGAGAGATGTAGGAGACTTGAGTGTGTGTGTGTGTGTGCGCGTATGCGCGCGCTGGGGGGGATGTTTCTGTGGGTTATCTTGTGGGGTGTCTGGTGACATTCGAAGCAAGACAAGACTGGAATCTCCTTTCCACTATTGTGGGTTGCTGGGCTCTGCATGTTTGACTAGAGTCTTCCCTGAGACTGGGTGATGTGGGGCCCTGGATTTATCGGGTTACTGACTGAGGCAGCTCAGCACATCGACACCCAGGACTTATTTCATCATCCTCCACTCAAGGTTCTTTTGTCTATTTCCTGCTCTTGTATGACCTGGGTTTTCCAGAACAGCTCTGATTTGTGGTTTGGAAAATATGGGGATTGTGGGTACACCCAGCCTCTGTAGCATAGAGTGCATTCCCTCTGTGGCAGGCGTCCACGCATCTCTGTTCGCCTCCACTGTGCTAGCTAGGGTAAACACTTGTCCAGTGGATGGGAGGGATGGGCTTGGAGTCCAGGTTTACCTGGATGTCGGGTTGGCACATGGTCTTCCCCTGTGGACTCTCAGCACCTGTCCTCTGCTCTTCCCTCCCTCTCCTCTTTCCACCTGTCAGCATCCAGCCCAGAAGATTCTTGCTGCTGGTGGTGGCGGGGGCAGGGCTCGATCAAGCCCACCAGGACTGATTGTCCGCATGATGGACGGAGGAGCCCTCTCCATCAGAGTTCAGCGACAGGATGTTAACCAGAAGGAACAGTCTCTGCTTAGGAGACACCCTTCCTGATTGCATCAGACAGGGGCTGGGATGGCAGGAATAATGGGCAAGGAGTTCAGAAACAGAGGGGGGCTAGGTCTCTAAGCTCCCTGCCTCCCCGGTCAGGCATCACATGAATCTGTGACTCAACCGCAAGGGGTTAAAAAGAGTATATCTGTGGGGGCTGATTGGCGGGGGTGGTGGGGGTAAGAGAGTCTCCCCGTCATGGAATCAGAGTGGCAGAAAGGCCACTCTGAGGGGGCTCTGTCGAGACACATGGGCTGTGGTGTTTACCCCACGGGCTGCCTGCAGCACAGCCATGTGGGCTGGCGAGGAGTGGGGAGCGAGCAGCAAGCAGCGCTGTGCATGTTGGAAACCACAAATCACAGCTCTGCAAATATCCAGGGTTTCCTGTGTGTTTCTGAACTGCTAGCTGGAAGAGGTTAAAGGGACTTTTTGTATGCTTCAGTTGCTTCTCTATGTATGTCTGTCTCTGCCCTTCTGCCTCCCACTCCAAAGGCTAAGTGTTTTCTGGGCCAGTCACTGTGCAGGGCGTATTTTACCCCCTTCACAAAAGCGCGTGCATTTGGAATTGTGATGAGGCTGATGGGGTCATCCATCCTCTCTGGCTGTGCCCAAAGACGGGACCCGTCGTTGCTGGGCTGTGCAAAACCAGGCGGCCAGGACAGGCCCTGAGACCCTGACCGTAGCTCCTCATGTTGACATTCTAATCCACGACCACCATCAGGCTCCACAGACGTTGCTGGGGGCTTCCTGATGGCCACACAGGGAAGAGCAATAGGGGTGCTACTGGGCGTAGGAATGTCTCAAAGGCCTACAAAAATACTTGAGACCCGAAGAGAAGAATATGAACTCCAAATTGCAAAGAGATCAGCAAACCAGAAAGTGGTAGAATGGAGTAAGATGCTTGCAAAATATAATATGACATCTGCAGCAACCAGCCTTGGATTCTTGATCATGGAAGCACCCCTACTCAGTGAAGGATGTGAGTACATTTGATATGGCAGCTGGGGGGGGGGGTGAGGTTATATCCAGCACCATGACTTACCATCCAAATGAGTCTTCTGCCACATCTTTCTTAATCCCTTTCCCAGCTTCCTGACCGCACCCTCCAGTTTCCATCCATGTCTCTCCTGGGGGTGTGGCAAAAGGGAGCAGGGACAGTGGTCTTATTCCCGCCCAGTAAAGCCTCCCTGCATGGTGTTTTCAGTCCCCCAGTTCCTGGTGTGGGGGGAGCTCAGGGGATGGTCTGGCTGATACCAGGGCAGGCTGAGCTGGCCAAGCATGCTTACTTCTTCAGACTGAGACAATGGAGATGTGTTCTACCATATCAGGGGCTGTGAGTGGGCTCATCCAGGGGCAGGGGTTAGCCCAAGCTAATCCTTACTAAGCCTTGTTTCCTATTTCTAGCCTTCTTCCCTTTACCTTCCTCTTTGCAGCAGTTCCCAAATCTGGATTCAACTGTGTAAGTCTCTCTTTTTTTTTTAAAGGTTTTATTTATTTATTTGAAAGAGATTACAAGTAGGCAAGAGAGGCAAACAGAGAGAGAGAGAGGAGGAAGGAAGCTCCCTGCTGAGCAGAGAGTCCGATGTGGGGCTCGATCCCAGGACCCTGGGATCATGATCTGAGCCGAAAGCAGAGGCTTTAACCCACTGAGCCACCCAGGCGCCCCTGTCTAAGTCTCTTTGACATCATCCCATTGGCTCCACTTCCATTGTTACTGCTCATGTTTCAATCACAAGATCATGCAAGAAGGACTGAGGACGCAAACAGATTCCTCCTATCCACTACTTCTGACCCCTAGGATTATTCGGCCCCCAGGATTATCTTTCTAAGACCTAAATTTAAAGTCCACTCCCCACATCATAGCACGAGACTTTTTAAAGCCCAACTCAGGGAACTCCCGTCCAACCTCACCCAACACCACAACCCTGGGGATATTTTGCTGTTTACTGTTCCTAAAACATGCTAAATTCTTCTATGCCTTTCTCATTCCACCCTCCTTTCTAACACTTTAAAATATAGTTTAAAAATTTACAATTCAGATGTCAAAAGGTATCATAAGAAATGCAGTGAAATATATTCTCTTACCCTTAAGCCACACCAGTTTTTTTAAAAGATTGTCATTGGATTAGTTTTCTACAAAAGTTTTTATTTTGGGGAGTGCATAAGGAATGATTAATGAGGGAGATTCTATACTGACCTGAGCCAGTAACCTGGTGTGAGGGTTGACAGGTTTGCTTGAAGTTGGTATGCGGATGGCTCATGGTCTTTTGAGACTAGGATACTTGTTATATCCAGTTTTGATTATGTTATGGAAATCAGTTGTGATGTAATGCCTATAAATGAAAGTTCACATCTAGCCTAGTTAAGTTGGAAAGAAAATATGAGGCCAAATCTGAGTTCTTATGAAACAATGATTGGTTTTTACTTTGCCTCCCATTTTTATATCTTTCAAGATGCAGCGTATAACTTGAGAGTAGAGAAGGGAAAAAGGAATATTGACTCTTGGTCAGCCTCATGTTATATCATTTCAGGCAAATTTGTACTTCCGAGCTCTGTTATTCTGAGAGCTCCTGGTACAGTTCTTCCTAAACGAATCTGTGCATGGGTAAAAATTTTAAATTCTGCCTTTGGAGTTATGCATAGTTAGTAAGGCAAATCACCCACACGGTAATAACATGGATGCATTCTCAAGTCATTTGTGTGACTTTTGAATTATATTCCATTACGGCTTTCTGTATTATTATCCTTTTATGGCTTGGATAATACAGCGTTGACTGAAAGAAAGTAGAGAATATTTAGGTTTTCCTTATGTAGGAAGGAATGTCATCGCTGAGGATGTATGACATTAGGTGGTGGGTTTTGAAGGGGTGTTAATAGTAGCTGTCAATGATTTCACTTTCTTTGTTTTAAAGTAAAAAGATTTATACATGCTCCTACTATCAAAACAGAGTGAAAAATAATCGCGGCACAATGAAGTTTAGCAATTAAAAACTACTTGGCCTCCTTGTTGTTATTTCTCATCTTTTGGTTATTTTTATCAAGTGGTTTTACAAATTTATTATAAAAAATAGTGGGCCCTTGCTCCCCCACCCCCATTTTCTCCTCTCCACAGGCAACTGTTTTCAGTTCCTACTCCTGCATTATTATACTTCTGTCCATATTTTTAAATAATGTGCAAAATGGCTACTTTTTGATTTTTCAGTGTGAGGCCTTCTCTAATGGCTTCTTTTCATGCAGGGCGAAACTTTAGCTCTCTTTTCCTGCACCTAACCTTCTCCTGGTACTGTAAAATATATATGCATTCCACCAATTATATTATTGCTCCCAATCAAATCACTGCCTCCCTGTAAATGGATAATATGCCTGTTTACACTGTCATGTGACTAGCATCCCTATAGGAGGAATAACATAATTGACATTGAGCTTGGCCATGTGATTAGCTTGGTCAATGGGATGTGAGTAGGAGTGATTATGCCACTTCTGATCAGAAGCTTTAGGAACCATTGCTTGGTCTATGTAAGTTATTCTCTTCCCTCTGCCAAGCAAATGGACATGTCCCCTAAAGGGGCTGATCCTTTAGCCTCAATCCTACAGTGAAGGAAACAGTGTAGTATAGCCACAGGTGACCTACAGCTGTGCTGCAATGTTACATGAGTGAGAACTTTTGTTCTTGTAGGCCATTGAGGTTTCTTCTGTTACTGCATTATAACCTAGCAAAATCTGACTGATACATCATCTCCTTCATCCTCCCAAAATATTTATATCATAATTTTTGTGAGATAAAAATTGAAGGTTTACAGTGTTATGAGTAAATACATGCTCTTTCCAGGGGAACCATCTAGAATCTCTATGATGCTGTTCCTTTCTTGAATCACTCTTTGTTTCCCCTAGAGTTGATCATTGCCTTACTTTTCATTAGTGATGATTACATGTTCTTATTACTAATTCAACCCCCTAATTCTTGCCAATGGTCTAAATCTCTTCTAAGAACATTCAGATTTCATTTCATTCAAAAATATCTCTTTGTATCTCTGAAGTGCTCCAATGACTGATTGATCTCTAAACCTGGTGCATAGCTATCATCTTGGGGTCAGCTTTTATCATTATCCTTGAGATTCCCTTGGACTCTCTCCTGTGCTGGATTTTCTGTTTCTCATATCCTATGGTTTCTTGTTTCTTGGTTTACATCCCTCTATTGGTGGATCACAGCCTTTAGGGGCTTCCCAAGAAGAGGTGCAGAGGACATATTTTATTTGAAACTTTGAATGTCTACAAGTATATTTATTCTGCCATCACACTTGATTGATGGTTGACTGGGTATAGAATTTATTTTCTTTTAGAAATTATTTTCCGTTAGAATTTTGAAGACATTTCTCATCATCTTTCAGATTTCACTATTATTAAGAAATCTAAAACTATTCTAATACTCGATCCTCTACATGTTCTGGGTTTTTTTTTTTTCTTTCTGGAAGCTTGTAAGAATTTTTTAAAATAAATTTTTAATTTTAGAACAGTTTTAAATTTATGGAATTATTGTGAGGATAGTACAGGGAGTTCCCAAATACCCCATACTTAGGTTTGTTCCTATTTTGAACATCTTATATTAGTATGGTACATTTGTCACAATTAGCTAGCAAGTATAGATATATTATCACTTACTAAATTACATTCTTTATTCAGATTTCCTTAGTTTTCCCCTAATGTCCCTTCCTGTTCCAGGATCCTGTACAGGATACCACATTACATTTAGTAGTCATATCTCCTTAGATTCCTCCAGGTTGTGACAATTTCTCAGATTTTCCTTGTTTTTGCGGCTCTTGACAGTTTTAGGAGCACTGGTCGTGGATTTTGTAGAGTGTCCCTTAATTGGGATATATATGATATTTATCTCATGATCAGACTGGGGTAATATGTTTGGGGATGAAGAACACAGAGGTAAAATGCCATTGTCATTACATCATTTCAAGGGTACATACAATCAATATGACCTGTCATTGTTGATTTTAACTTTGATCACCTGACTTGAGGTTTGTCAAGTTTCCCCACTTTAAAGTTACTCTTTTTTTCCCCTCCCTTTCCATAATTTTCTCTTTGAAAGAACATCACTATGTTCACCTCCTTAAGGACAGAGTATCTACATAAATTATTTGGAATTCTTTTACATAGTAGATTTGTCTATTCTCTCCAATTTATTTACTTGTTTGAATTATTTATTGCTATGGACTCATTTTATACCTTGGGTATAATCCAGTTCTGTTTTATTTTGTTGCTTAAATTGTTCCAGTTTTTGCCACTGGGACCTCTTTCAGTTGGTTCCTGTATTCCTCTGATATACACCCATCACTCTGTGTGTGTGTATGTGCTTGTGTGTGTGTGTGTGTGTGTGTACTGCTCTGTTTGTGCATATTTGTATGCCTTAGCACTTTCTTACTCTCTGGAATTACAAGACGCACCAGGTTTATTTTGTGTATTTCCTGTTCCACTCCTTCAACCAGTCATTTTCCCAAGGAGACCTAGTTCCTTTTACTGGAGAATAGTATTAGAAACCAAGATCTGGGCACTGGATACGCTCATTGCTACTGGAGTATCATTTTTTGCAGGTCTTCTCAAAGGACAGAGCAAGGATAGATGTTCTGTATACTAACCCAAGATTATATACGTATCTGTAAATATTTCTATATTAAGGTAATCATGAGTTCGTACTGATATCTCCAATTACCACATGGATCACTGTAGCCTTTGCTTATTTGTAACTTCCCATTCCAACAGTGAGAAACTTGGCTTCCACCATCTGCCATCCATTTATTAATACTCAGTTATAGTACATATGTGTAATAATTGCAGAATTGTTAACCTATATTCTTGTGGGAAACAGCTGTATCAGCTAGAGTGCAGTGCTTATGTACAATTCCTTTAGCCTTTAGCCTTATGTATTCTACTTCTCTAAGGTTAGCACCTTATTTCTCATCCCCTTCAGTGAACTTGTTGTGTGTGTATGTGTGTGTGTATATATATATATATATATATATATATATATATATATATATAAACATTTAGATTCTATTGTCACATTCTGCATTCCATCCTTGGGTAGCTCCATCTCCTAAATGATTAACAAATTATTTTTATACATTAAGTTTTACTGTTTGTGCTGTAAAGTTCTATGGGTTTTGACAAATGCTTAATGTCTTGTATTCAGCATTACAGTATCATACAGAATAGTCTCACCATCCTAAATATACCCTCTACCTGTTCCCCTCTCCTTCCCCCAAACCCCTGGTAATCTCTATCTGTTTACTGTCTCTGTAGTTTTGCATTTTTCAGAATTGCATTTAATTGGAATTATACAGTATGTAGCTATTTTCAAATTGGATTTTTTCATTTAACAATATGCATGTAAGATTCATCCATAGCTTCTCGTAGCTTGATAGCTCCTTTCTTAATGTTGTGGAATAATAGCCCATTCTGTGGGTATGGTACAGATTGTTTATCCATTTACCTCTTGAAAGACCTGTTGGTTGCTTCCAACTTTTGGCAATTGTAAATGAAGCTGAATAAATATTTATGTAGTTTTTTTGTGTGTGGAAAAAGTCTCCAGATCAGTTGGGTATATACCTAGGAACATGATTTGATTGTATTGTAAAACTATGTTTAGTTTTGTAAACAAGTTGCCAAAATGTCTTCCAAAATGGCTATTCCATTCTGCCTTCTCCAGCAATGAGCACAAGTATCTTGTTGTGCCACATCCTTGTAGAGGTTATTGTTAGTTTTTGGTTTTAGCTATTCTGATTGGTGGGTGGTGGTATTTCATTGCTTTAAATTTCCAGCTTCCTAATGACAAATGATGTCGAACATTTTTTCATACACTTATTTGCCATGCATATAGCTTCCTTGGTGAGGTGTCTGTTCAGATCTTTTGCCCATTTCTTAACAAGCTTATTTGTTTTCTTATTGTTGTATTTTAAGAGTTGTTTGTATATTTTGGATATAAGTCCTCCCTTAAATATGTGTTTTGCAAATATTTAATTTTAGAACAGTTTTAAATTTATGGAATTATCATGAGGATAGTACAGGGAGTTCCCAAATACCCCATACCTAGGTTTGTTCCTATTTGAACAACAGTTCAAACTGAAAAACAGTTGACACTTGTCTTCCATAGATTCAAAGTTTTTAATTTGAATAAAGACTAACTTAGCCATTTTTCCTTTCAAATATCTGTGCCTTTCAATGTTTTTGTGATACTTGCTGTATTTTAAAAGTCATCAGCAAACCCAAGTTCATGAAGATTTTCTACTGTGTTTCATCAAGAAGTTTTATAGTTTTACACTTTATGTATATTTAAGTTTATGATACATTTAATTTTTTGTGTGTTAGGCACAAAGCCTATGTCTAGCTGAATTCATATATATATATATATATAATTTATTGCCGAACATTGCAGCATCATTTGTCAACATGACCATCCATTCTCAATCAAGTTGTATTTGCTCTTCATCAAATATTAGTTGACTACATTTGTATGGGCATATGTTTGGGTAATCTCTTCTGTTATATTGACCTATATCTATTCTTTCACGAGTATCATTCTGTCTTGATTACTGTAGCCTTATAGGAGATTTGAAAATCAAGTAGTGTGAGTCCTTCAACTGTGTTCTTTTGCATTGTGTTGGTTATTCTAGGTCTTGTGCTTTTCTGAATAAGCTTTAGGATCAGTTTGTCAGTATCTACAAAAGAGCTTTTGGGGGTTTGATTATGATTGTATTGAATCTATAAAGTTGAGAAGGCTTGAAATCTTAATATTGAGTCTTCCAGTCCAAGAACGTGTTTTGTTCTTGTTTTTGTTTCTTACTCCAGTGTTCTGAGATGTTCTAATGATGTTCTGTGTCTTGCCATGGATCTCTTTTGATCAGTTGTGCTCATATTTTTACCCAAGGCCCACTTGGCAGGACCTTTTAATCTGTAAGCTCTGGGCCTTCAGTTCCAAGACATTTTCTTGATTTTGTAGATGATTTCCTTTTCTTGTTTATTCCCCCCCCACCCCCCCAACACCTGCCCTGTTTCCTCTTTTTAAGAATCTCATTTGGAGGGACGCCTGGGTGGCTCAGTTGGTTAAGTGGCTGCCTTTGGCTCAGGTCATGATCCCAGCATCTTGGAATCGAGTCCCACGTTGGGCTCCTTGCTTGGCAGGGAGCCTGCTTCTCCCTCTGCCTCCGCCTGCCACTCTGTCTGCCTATGCTTCCTCTCTCTCTGACAAATAAATTAAAAAAATTTAAAAAAAAAAGAATCTCATTTGGATAGTAGACCTTCTGGACTGATTCTTTAGTTTTCTTAACTTCTCTTTTCCATCTCTTTGTCTTTTGCTTTATTTTCTGGGAGATTTTCTCAACGTTACCTTCCAACCCTCTATTGACATTTCATTTGTTATATTTTTAATTTACAAGAATTCTTTTTTTTTTCTCTCTGAATGTTCCTTTTTATAGCATCCTGTTTTATGATTACAGTGCTGTCTTTCTAAGAAATTAATGATACATTTTTCTTCAAGTTTTTTCTATCCTGCATAGTCTCTGTTTCTTCCAAGTTGTTTATTTTGTCTGCTGTTCAATCTTGAAGCTTTCTTCAGTTGTCTGGTTATTTTTGTTTATCTGTACATATTTAAGGATCTGTGTGCAGGTAGGATTCGATGATCATGGCCTTCGCTGGAGCATGATCTAGCTGGGCCTTTTTCTGGTGGGATATTAAATGTTATGAATTCTTTCTTAAGTCATGAGGTTTTTTTCCTATGAAGTTAGTTTGCAGCGCTCAGAGAGGGCTCATCCTGTTTCTTGCCAGGAGGCTGACATCTTGAGAATTAGTGCTCTGAGTGGCCAGTGGAGGAGGAAGTGGAGCCTCCATAAGCAGAATTCAGTGTTCTTTAATCCCTCTGTGTTTCAACATTGTAGGTGCAACCTCAATTCTGTCTAGCGTCTCCCAGGCCAGAAAGCCTCTGTTTATCTTGAAAAACAGACCTCCATCTTCTGCTGGGCCTGGCGGGGCTGTTGCTAGTCAAGGGAAGAACCGAGGCTCTAACTGCTTCCTAAACAGATTGCCAACCAACTTTCCTTGGTTCTTTTCTCCTGCTTTCAAGAGGGATGGGGACCAATTTCCAAGCTGTGAAGAGGGTTTTGCAGTATAAATTAGGTTGGTCTCAGCTTCCACTACTGCTAGTTTAGAATGCAGTTTTTTTGTGGATTCCTGGGTGATTTACCACTTGTCCATCTGATTTACAGCTTCCAAAATTCTGCTACTTCAGTCTGTTTTCTGGCTTTTCCCATCCTTATATGTTTATACTTATTTTTGTAAAAACTGTTATTCTGGTAGGATTTGGGGAGGAAGCAGAAGTAGATAGATGTACATGTCTGACTTTCCATATTTACCTGGTGAGGTAAGGTAATCTTCTGATTTGGCCTGGCTTGGGCCCTAGCAGTTGTTAAAGATTTTGAATACTCTCCCTGTCCAGGCATGTTTTCTCCCATTCACCCCTGAGGACCCTCCCGGATGTCACCCTCTCTGTGCTGCTTTGTCTTTTCTCCCCTCTTCCTCCCTCCTTCCTTCCATAAGAAGAGTTGGCTACCTCTTCTCCCAAGCTCATATAGGCTGTGCACACCTTCCTCTCACTGCCTTTACTGATGGTAACTTGTGCGGCTGTCTTGCCCTCCCAGCCTAGGAGCTTCTGGGAGCCTATCGTCTTTAGATCTATCTAAAGTCCTATCGTCTTTAGATCTCTACTGCTTGACCCAATGCTCAGGCTTCAGTAGACTTAGGAAGTGATCATGGCATGAACAAGAGCAGAACCAGGTGCTTTTGGGTGTGATGCTCTGGTGGCGTAGGCTTACCCCGAGCATCCTTCCCCCATCCTCTGTGACCCGTCTGCTGGGCCAGAGTCTTGGAGGGCTTGATCTCAGCCTGGCTTTCAGCCCCTCAATTCTTCCCAGGAACCCCTTTTCTCAGCATTGACCTTTTCCCGGAAGACTGTCCACCTGCCTGAGTTTGTGATTAGAAATACTGAAAACACAGTAGGGCTGAGTGGTGTTGCTGCATAATGATCTCTGCCCTCTTCATGTTCCTGGGCACCAAACGCAGGGCGCAGGGCGGCACTGGGTGGAGGAGGGTGTCATTATTCTGTAATTGACATGCGGGGCAGCTCTCTTCCCTGAGGCAGGCCCAGAGCATTAGCAGAATGACAGCAGCCTCACGGAGCCCAGCCACCTGGCTGGACGGGTCTTACAGTGACACAAAAGCAGGGGGTGAAGCTGAGAGGGACTCTACCCCCAGATGCACAGATGTACAGTGACAGCCTCTGGGGCTGCAGGCCCTTGGCTCTGCCACACTCCCCAGGCAGGAGGCTTCTCCTGGGCTCTGACAGAGGTGGGGGGTACCCAGAAAAGTCAGGCTGACTGACAGCCCTGCTTCCAGCAATGGGGCCTAGCCTTGGGCTGATTTCAGGCAACCAGGGGCCTTTCCTCAGCCTCAGACTGCATGCCTCCAGATGGTAATTAGCCAAGTGCAGTTGAATCACCTGGGATACTAGAGTTTTGCGAGCTGTCTTCCTTTTAGGTAGGTCACACCTACATAGGGTGTCTGGAGAGGCCTGGGAAGCTCTTTCCCTTAAACCATCCTCCAGATCATAGACACTAGGGTTCTCTTGACAGCCTACTTAGAAGTGGATAGTTTTGGGGAGTCAGGACATTATTCTATTTAAAATGCAAGCAACCTTAGGAAGAACATATCAAGTAAAGATCAGTCACTAACACCTTAATGTGGATTAGTTTAACATACTCATTAAACCCAGAGAACTGGAAGGGGTTCTTAGATAGCCTGACTTCAGTACTTTGTCCAGGAGAGCCCCAGGGCCAGCAGCATTAGCATCACCAAGGAACGTGTTATGAGAGACTATGGACTCTGAAAAATAACCTGAGGGTTTTGAAGGGGGGGGGTGGGAGGTTGGGGGAGCCTGGTGGTGGGTATTATGGAGGGCACGCATTGCATGGAGCACTGGGTGTGGTGTAAACTTGTGATCTCTGTCTGTGAAAAAAATAAATAAAATATTAAAAAAAAAAAAAGAAATGCAAATTCTCCCGGCCTACCCCAGAACTTGGAAACTTTGCCCACCCGGGCATGCGGAGTCATCTGTATTTCACAAACCTTCCAGGTGACTCTGGTGCACACTCTAGTTTGAGAAACACTGCTCTTCAAGATTAGGAAGCTTCAAGAACGCCCAAGAAGGTAGTGGACTTGCCTGAGGTCACAAAACTCGTTGATGGCAGAACTGTCATTTTCAAATTACAGCTAGTTGCCAGGATCTGGGGAGGAATTTACATTTATTTGCGGGGGTGGGGGGGGTTGCTTCTTCATGCAAGTCCCATAGCAGAAGCATTATCTCATTTGATCCTCACCACAGTTCTGCAAATTGCTCCATTTGGAGAGGAGGAAGTTCAGACTTAGTGTAGCAGAATAATATGCCCAGATAGAGACAGTATTCAGTCCGGATTTTTCTCTTTCACTTGCCTGCATTTGATGTGTGTGTGCCTGTGCTCATGCGTGGACCCTGGAGATTTATGTTCAGACCCTGCAGGTTTGGGGTAGGGGCGTGCTAAGTGGTCACAGTAGCTTTCCAGACTCATCTCTCTTGCGTGGGGCCGGGGCCTCCTCTCACTCCACTGGGAAAGGTATTCCTTTCCACTCTTGCTTCTGGTTGGGTTCTGACTCCCATCTAGAGGGACAGCAGGACAGACTCTCCCAGGCCTTCTTCCCACTGTATTTCCAGCTTGGCCTGGAAATGGGATTTCCTGGTTGATCTCACGTTTCTCGGTGTCCTCGCTGCTCAAGGAAGGGCCAGAGTCACGCTAAATGGGGCCGGCACATCAATCAGGAGAGGCTCTGGTGGGTGAGGGCTTTCCCACACATCTGGGATGGGAAGCAGTGCTCCTTTGGAGTTAGAGCCCAAGGGCAGAAAAGAGTCCAAGTGGGGTGGGTGGGGGAGCACATGCAGAGCCAAACAGAAGAGGAAATTAAAGAGAAGCCTGAGTCTCCCTCCAGTTTCCTTTGCTGCATTTTTGGCAGGGCTTGGCAAAGCTGGCCTGTAACTTTCCAGTCTGTCTGCTCATTGTCTTGCCCAGAAATACCAGATAAAAGTAACCATGGAATGAGGAGTGAGGAGCCTGGGTCCCACCCTCAGGATATTCCACCAACATTAACTCTCTTTCAGGGCAGCTATCTGCCTGGGTCCAGCCGCTCTAAGAGCTCTTGCCTCTGGAGGGGGATGTGTGGGTTGGGCGGGGGGTTGCGGAGGAGGCATGTCTCCAATGCAGTCCTCACCACCGGCCAGATGTCTACCCCACTGCTGTCTTGGGCCTGAAATCCCCCAGCAGCACCGTTCCATCCGTTCCCCAGTTGTCTCATATTAAAGATGGATGCCCGAGGAAGGGTAATCCCTTGCTGCTGGACGCCTTATGGGATTTTAGTTAAACCCCCAGCTAGGGTGTTTAGTGGAAATGGGCCAGGAACTCTGAGAGGAGCTTTTGGGGAAGAGAGGGACGACGAGAGGAGCAGGTGGGGTGTCTGAGACAGCCTCACCAGGCTCAAGGACCACGTACCTTGGATGACAGAGGGGCTATTACCTTGCTCGGAGACACTGGGTCAGTGGGGGACAGAAGCAGCCAGACCTGGCCTACGGGCTTCCAGAAAATAGCTCTTTCTAGAGCTCAGTTTATGGGTCATTTTGTTCCTTACCTCAAGCCTCCTTTTTTTTAATGAAAGTTCCTGCAATTTGTTTGAATTTCTCCTTAAGGAAGAGGTGGCCTTCTGCAGAAAGAGTTTAATGCGGGCTCCATTTGAGGGGTCATTAAATATCTTCTGAAGGTCTCCTGGTTGGTGAGTAGGCTCTAGGGAAGAGAAAGGTGAGTGAAAGCCTTTCCTTGCTCCTGTGGAGATCATAGTCCAGTGGGCAACACAGAAAGTCAAACAAAAAAGCTAAGATACAGCTGCACATAAGGGCTCCCTGGGATCTGCAGGTGCCTGTGGTCAGGGCGAAGTTGCCCCCAGTTCACTTTGGAAGAGCCAGAGCTGGGGATGCTTGAGCTGGGAATTGAAGACCGAGTGGAGTTAGTTATGCAGGCGGGAGAGTTGGGAGTGAGGAGACATAAAGGCATTCCAGGGAAAGGGGACATCTCAGGTGGGAGGGGACACAGTCCTTCCAGAACCTGCAAATATGGCTGAATCAGAGTTCCTGGCAGAGTGTGTTTAGGGGAGGGCCAAGGGACAGGCCAGAGCGGGAGGCTGGGCTGGGCCGTAAAAGGCATTGAATATGGCTGTCTACAAGGTTTCCCCTTTATATCCTCAGAGGAGTCACTGAAAGGTTTTATTAGCCGATCACTGCTAACTGTCCAAAAAACAACCCCTCACATCCCAATGGCTTAGCTCCCATAAAGGTTTAATTCTATACCTGTAGGAGGGAGAGAAGCTGAGAAAGCCGACAGTGCTCCATGCCCTCGGCCTAGAGGTGACACCTGAAGTCCCACTCGCGGCCCTTTGGTGGGAACCAGGCCTGTGGCCCCGGCCTAGCTGCAAGGGAGGCTGGGGGACTTCGGGGGGCACACACGCACTTGGAAGCACTCAGGGCTGCTGCCACAGACGTTAGGAAAACAGTGTGGACTGATGTGTGGTTTGGGATGTTCACTCCAGGGGTGCCTGGGTGGCTCAGTGGTTTAAAGCCTCTGCCTTCACCTCAGGTCATGATCCCAGGGTCCTGGGATCGAGCCCCACATCGGGCTCTGTGCTTGGGATGTTCACTCCAAGAGCAGAATGGGCAAAAGGGCTTCACACATGGAGATAGGGAAGCTCTTCCGATTATCCAGCGAGATGGTCCTCCCGGCTCCCCAGTTCTCTCCAGGTGTAGCCAGGCGAGCCTTCCAGCTCTGAAGGAAGAGGGGTGCACATAGCCATGAGGGAGGTCAGCGAGGGGCTCGTGGGTGGAAC
This sequence comes from Mellivora capensis, assembly GCA_004024625.1. NCBI lineage: Eukaryota > Metazoa > Chordata > Mammalia > Carnivora > Mustelidae > Mellivora > Mellivora capensis. The sequence goes on along the minus strand of PISX010007307.1, from coordinate 21,704 downwards.
AGCAGGCTGTCCCACGCGGGAACGCAGGGCTCCTTGTGGGCCTGAGCCAAGAAGGTGGATGCTCCTGGTATTTGGATCCCAGGCCCTCAGCAGGGGTGAACTCTGCTAAGGCAGGGCTCCTGTCTCTTGACCCCCATGTTCTTGACCCTTCGGAATTCCTCAGTTGACATCTGTAGAGCGAGTGAGCAGTTGGTAGATGAGCCATGGGTGTGAGGGAAGGGGCTTGGAGGTAGAAGGGGGGTAGGACGGGGGACATCCCTGGGAAACAATGACATTTCATGGCCTGTCTTCCAAGGTAATAAAATCACTAGTGTTCCTAACCTTCACTGCCTCCTATCTGTGTCTCTGAGGAGTAATGAAAGCTGCCACATGCGGGGTACTGTCTGGGATTTTCGGAGGAAGCTTTTGCTCATTAACTTCTGCATATCTGTGCTCATTTTAATCCAGCGCCTGGTTGTGCTCCCACTGCCATCTTCCGCTGGTGGCCCCCGTCCTCCTGCCCAGGCACTGCCCTCCTGCTGGCCCTGACTGATGTCAGGCCCTTATGCCAACCTCAGGCACAGGTGTCCCGAAGCTAGGCAGCAGGGAGAAGCCCCAAGTTCCGGCTTCAATTGTCTGGATGATCTTGGGAGGTCATTGTGTATCCCTGGGCCTCAGTGTCCTCCTCTGTTGCTGGGGTGTGGGTATTTAAATGACCTTCAGGCTCTGACATTTCTAGCTCCACAGGATGGAAACTGAATATCCCAGGGGTACAGTGATTTTCAGAATAGGGCTTTCTCAGCTAGGGGCAGGAACACCAAGAGGCTTATGTGTAGTTTCCAGAAGGTAGACGGGGTTCAGCGGTGCTCACCTGGGGCTACAGAAACTGGGGGTTGTAAGGATCAAGTGTGGGCCTCCTCCTTCTCTCACCATTTTGGGAAAGGGCCCCTTTGAGAAAGTGGGTGAAAGCTAGAGACCGTACCTTCAGATAAACATGCGACACATACCAGATACATACCCCCTCTTGCATTTCATTTCATGGGCTCATGGCTTCCCAAAACACAGCTTAGATCACCTCACACCACCTCCCGGCTTTTCTTTCCCTAGTGGGTTCTGGATTGATTGATTGATTTTAACAAATTCTGTGCTTTCTCCTGAGCCAAGCTGTGGAAGAGCCTCAGAAGGCCAAAAGGAAGTCCTCAGAGTTTTTTTTTTCTGACTTCCCAAGAGATTGCATGAGTCCTTTCCAAGGAGAGACAGAAAATCACATCAGACTTAAAAATCAGTGCAAATTTATATGGCAGCAGCTGAAGGCTGTTGATAGGTGAGGGGTGTGTGTGTGTGCGTGTGTGTGTGTGTGCACACGCGAGTGAGAGAGAGGTGTGTGTATCAGCACACTCTTACCTTGATAACACATCTTCTGGGAGGGATTCTCTACTTTTTTTTAAATTAAACTTTTTATTTTGAGATAATTGGAGGGTCCTATGCAATTGTAAAAAATAATACAGAGGTATTTCTTGCGTCCTTAACCTGGTTTTCCCTGATGACAATAACTCGCAAGACACTGATGTAGTCAAATGCAGAACATTTCCGTCATCACAGGATTGCTCCTGTTCCCCTTTCAGAGTCACAGCGGCTTCCCTCCCCTGGCTTCCTTCCCCGCTTCTCTTCTGAAAACCACTCACCTATTCTTCATTTCTGCAATTGTATCATTTCAAGAACGTTATATAAATACAGTATGTATGGAATAATATGTACAGTATGTATGGAATAATACAGTATGTATGGAACCTCTGGGGTTGGATTTTTTTCACCCACCATAACTCTCTGAAGATTCGTCCACATCGATATGTGTGTCAGTAATTCTTCCTTTTTATTACTCAGTAGTATTTCATGGTGTGGGTGTACCACAGTTGGTTTAACTGGCCCCCTGTTGAAGGACATCTGGATTCCTCGTTGACCTCTGGATTACTTAGAAGTCGGTTAACTTGTTTCCAAATGTATAAAGGTTTGCCTGTTATCTTGTCGTTATTGGTTTCTAGTTTGATTCCATGGAGATCAAGGGGCACGCCCTCTTGTGGTTTAAATTTTTCTGAATTCATTTGTTTTATGGCCCAGGATATAGTCTGTCTTGGTGTATGTTCTACAGGTACTGGAGAAGAATGTATATACTGCTCTTATTGGTGGGGTATTCTAAAATGTTGACTAGATTTTGCTGGCTGCCAGTGTTTGTTGAATTATTCTATATCCTTGGTGATTGTCTAGATATTTTATTAATTTTTTGAGAGGAGTATTAATGTCTGCAAATATCACTAGCTTTATCAACAGTTGGCCTTTGAACCTCACAGATTTGAAGTAGGCACATCCACTTACAGGTTTTTGTTTTGTTTTGATAAAGAAGGCACAGTACTATAAGTAGATTTTTTCTTTCTTATGATTTTCTTAGTAACAATTTTTTCTCTCCAGGTTACTGTAAGAATATAGTGTATGACACATATCGCATACAGAAAACATGTTAATCAACTTTTGAGATTATTGGTAAGGCTTCTGGTCAGCAGTAAGCTATTAGTAGTTTACTTTTTAGGGAGTCAAAGTTGTAGTTGGATTTTGACTGTGTGGGGGGTTGGCAGTCCTCACCCCTACATAGTTCAAGGGTCAACTGTATTTCTCTTTTCAGTTCTGTCAGGTTTTGCTTCACACATCTTACGTTTCTGTTGTTTGGCTCCTGAGCATTTAGGATTGCTGTGTCTTCCTGGTGGACTGACCCTCTATCTTCATATAATATCGCTTTTGGTCTCTGGTAATATTTTTGCTACAAAGTCTATTTTCTCTCATATTGATATAACCACTCCTGCTTTCTTTCTTTTTTTTTTTAATAAAGATTTTATTTATTTATTTGAGAGAAAGAGAATGAAAGAGAGAGAGCATGAGAGGGGGGAGGGTCAGAGGGCAAAGCAGACATCCTGCTGAACAGGGAGCCTGATGCAGGACTCGATCCTGGGACTCCAGGATCGTGACCTGAGCCGAAGGCAGTTGCTTAACCAACTGAGCCACCCAGGCACCCCTACCTGCTTTCTTTTGATTAATGTTCACGTGATATATGTTTTTTCATCCTTTAACTTTCAACCTGCTTATATCGTACAGTTGAAGGGAATTTCTCATAGACGGCATGTACTGAGTCATGATCTTTTAATTGGTGGCTTTAGATTATTTATATTTAATGTAGTTATCGATGTGTCAGAGCTTATAGATATGATTTCATTCTTATGTTTCCCCCTTTTCCTCTTTTGTTTCTCTTTTCCTTTTTCTGCATTCTTGTGGCTAAATAAGTTTTAAAATCCTACCTTCACTGGTTAATAGTGTTTTTCAGTTTACATTTTTGTATGTTTTTTTCAGTGGATGTTCTACATCACACGTGATGTTTTCATAGCTTATCTCTGTCTACTGGTGTCATCATTTTACCAGTTCCAGTGAAATGTAGAAACCTTCTTTCCCTTTAAATCTTCTTATCTCCTCCTGTTTATAATATTGTCATAAACATTTCTTCTGCATACATTTAGAACCACAACAGTGTTAGAGTTTTTTCTTTAACTGTCAAATATAATTTAGAAATTCAAGAGGGATATAAAGTTTATTTTAGGAACCTATACCTTTGCTTTGCATGTTTCTCCCTTCCTGATGTTCCAAGGTTTCTTCTTTTATTGTTTATTTTTGGGTTAGCCATTTTACTTTTTGGTGGGGGGAAGCTTGTTAGCAACATGTTGCCTTCATTTTCTTTCATCTTGGAATGACTTGGTTTTCTCTTAATTCCGGAAGGGTATTTCCAGTGGATCTAGGATTTTGGGTTGACAGTTCTTTCCACACTTGAAATAGAATGTACTACTTCTTTTTGGCCTCCGCGGTTTCTGATGAGAAAACTGATATCATTCTTGTTCTTTCCCCCCTGTAGGTAGGTGTTTCTCTCTGGCTGCTTTCAAGACTTTTTCTCTGTCTTTAATTCCAGAAGTTGACTGTGATATGAATTGATGTGGATTTTTTTAAGATTCACTCAGCTTCTAGAATCTGTAGGTTTATGTCTTTTTTTTCTCAAATTGGGGAGGTTTTCAACTATTGAGCACTCTGTCAGCCTTATCTCTTTCTCCTTTCCTTCTGGGACTCCAGTGACAGGAATGGTCCTGCTTTTGTTACAGTACCACAAGTCCCCGAGGCTTTGCTTGTTTTTTGTTTTTCAGTCCATTTTCTTATTTTCAGACTGGGTCTTTAAAAACATATTGATTATGAATTATTAAGTACTTGATTATTTATTTTGATTATATTTTACTGCTTGATTATTTTTATTTATTAAGTATTAATTATTGACTATTAAATTTTTATTGTTCCATCTTCCAGTTCACTGATTCTTTCCTCTGTCCTTTCCATTTTGCCCTTGAGTCAACCCACTAGATTTTGTATTTCAGTTATTGTGTTTTTCAGTTCTAACATTTCCACTGGTTCTTTTTCATACCTTATATTTCTTTGCTAAATTTTTTTTTCTCATTGGTTTCAAACATATTTTTGGTTGCCTTTTTTCTTTTTTAAAAGAGGGTGAGGGAGGGGCTGGGGTAGAAGAAGAGAGAGAATCTTAAGCAGGCTGTACACCCAGCACAGAGCCCGACGTGAGGCTCAATTTCACAACCCTGAGATCATGACCTGGGCTGAAATTAAGAGTTGGGTGCTTAACTGACTGAGTCACCCAGGTGCCCCATAGTAGCTTTTTGAAGCATTTTTATGATGGTTGCTTTAATATCTTTGTCAGAGAATTCTAACATCTCTGTCTTCTTGGAGTTGGTCTGTATTGATTGTATTTTTCCTTCAGTTTGAGATCTTCCTGATTCTTGGTATAAGTGATTTTTGTTAAAACAGTGGATATTTAGGGTAATATTTTTTGAGACCTCTGGATCTTATTCCAATTGTCCACTTCAGATTTTTTTTTTTTTTTTTGAGGTTGGGATTTTAGATCTGGATTTAGATTTTAGATTTGGAGGTTGGGACACTGCCTCATTACTGTGAAGGTTGAAGTCCAGGTATCCCATTCAGCCCCCACAAATACTGGCTGGGGGGTTTTGGAATGCCTAGTTACTGTTCCCCGTGTGACCTCCACTGGCACCATGGGGACTGAGGGTGGGCCTCATCACTGCTGAGCAATGGGAAAATCCTGAGTCTCCATCAGCTCTCCTCTGGCACTTCTCCAGCAGGGATGGGTAAGGGTGCCTCTTTACTGCTGGGTAGGGGTGAACGAGGGTCTGCACTTGGCATTTGCAAGCATGGATTTTTTTCTGCAGTGTTTGGCTGGATTGGAGCAGTTACTGCCTAGAAATGTCTTTCTAGGCTGTCCCTTTTCTAGTCTTTTGGCTAGAAAGAGCAGACTTTTGTTGTTGTTGTTATTGTTGTTTCTGTCTGTGCCCATTGATATTCACATGTTGCCAGCTTCTTCAGCTCTGAATCTGGAATATATGAGACCAAAAGAAAACCCAGGAACCTCACCATCTTCTTGTCGCTCTGGTTCCAAATTTCTTATCCAGTTGCTTCACTTTGCCTTTCAAATGCATCTTATGTCTGTTTTATGTACAATGCCCTGCGTTTTCAGTTGTGCGTACAGGGTAGTATGGGGAGAAAAGACATGTATTTTATCTTCCCAGAAGTGGAAGTTCTCGCTACTTCTTTTTCTTTGTTACTTTGTAGAGTTGTTGAGAACATAGAACAGGTACTTGGGGGAAAATTTTGAACATTTTGAAATTTGAAATTTGAAATTTGAAAATTTTGAAATGTTTCCTTTCACTCCTGTGCCCCGGTGGCACCCACATGGCTCTGTGCCAGAGACAGCCACTGCTACCGGTGCCCTTGAGTCCTTCTCAAGAGAGTCTGCGTGTGTGTGCGTGCGCGCGCGTGCGTGTGCTCACGAGTGCGTGCTCTTTACCTACATGATACCGTCACCAATTTAACCTTCCACCAGCCATGGATGGGAGTGGTTCTACACACTCTGGTTCAGTGGCACTGTGTGTATTTAAGCAAATTTGCCAACCTGATATATGAGAAATTGGATCTTGTAGTTTTAATTTGCATTTCCTGCAAATTAATGAGTAAGGATGAGCATCATTTCAGATGTGTGAAATGCATTTTTGTTTCCTGCTTTGTGGACTGACAATTTAATTTCTTCTTTATGGTACATTTCTCTGTTGGGTTGTTGGCCTTTGTTTTGGACTTGTACATGTCTGTACATGCACGTTTTTATATAGTAGGGAAATCAGCCCTCTGCCATATATGTTGCAATTTCTTCACCTTATTTTTCATTTGTCTTTGAATTTATTTTATTTTCTACTGTTAGATATTGAAAATCTTTGAACTCAGATGTAGCCTTTTAAAAAATATGAGTATTGGATTTGGGTCATGTTTGGAAAGTCCTTCTTATTTCAAGATTAATACAAATATATCCTACATTTTTCTTCTAGCTCTTTTCACAGCTTTTTCTTTATTAATTTCTTGTTTAGATCCTTGTTACACAGGATTCCCATTTTTTTTTTGCAGATGATTCCTGAGTTGTCTCAACACAGTTAGTTGAAAAGTCTATCTCATCCCAGTGGTTTGAAATGCCACCATGATTTATTGTAGGCCTTCTCTGTGTAGGTGCTTATCTGCCTTGTCAGCAAATTGCAGATGGCAGCTGGTGGCCTGGGGAGGCTCTGTTGTGGTAATCTTGGAGCCATCTGCAAGGGAAGGAACACTTTTAGAAAGGGATAAAGAGCTAGCACATCTGCTCCACCTCACCTCATACTGCTCTTTGGTTCGATCTCATGAAAATGGGCTGAGTCTGTTTTAGGGATGTTGTCCAGCCATCTTGCCCACTGATGGTAGGAGGTCCCTCTGTCTGTTCCTCTCATGAACCCACAGGTCCTCCTCTTTTCTGAAATCTCTCCTATATCCACCCTTCATTCCTGCTCCCCTCTTTTGCCTCTGAAACTTTAGGCCTTCACTGTTAGCCGATTTTTTTAGCAACCTTCTATATGTTTGTTTCATTTCTCTTTTACTGCCCAAACAAATCACCCCAACCCTAATTACTTAAAACAACACACATCTGTTAGTCCACAGAATTGTTATTTCTGTGGCTAGGAAGCCCCGCACAGATTAGCTGGGTCCTGGCCTTAAGGGTCTCCAGTGAGGCTGCATTCAAGGTGTCATTTGCCCTGATTGGGTTGGGTTCTCATCTGGAGACTCAACTGGGGAAGGGTCCATTAACCTTCTCAGGTGATTATTGGCAGCATTTAGTTCATGGCAGCTTGAGAAAGATAGCCTCTGGTACCAGTCTAGTAGCAAGATAGATGGCGTTTTCTGTAATGTAACATGATCATAGGAATGACAGCCCACCATTCCCTCTGCTATATTGTATTGGTTGGAAGTCAGTCACAGGGGCGCCTGGGTGGCTCAGTGGGTTAAGCCTCTGCCTTCGGATCAGGTCATGATCTCAGGGTCCTGGAATCGAGTCCCACATTGGGCTCTCTGGTCAGCGGGGAGCCTGCTTCCTCCTCTCTCTCTCTGTGCCTGCATCTCTGCCTACTTGTGATCTCTCTCTGTCAAATAAATAAAATCTTTAAAAAAAAAAAAGAAGTCAGTCACAGGTCCCACCCACACTCAAAGGAAGAGACTTGCTCTTAGATATGACCTCTAGAGGGCAGGGCTCACAGGCATCTGTGGAGTCTGTCTGCCCCAGTGGCTGTCCTTCCTTAGGCTCTCTCCTCTCTAGTACACACTTTACCATACAGTCAGATTAATTTTCCCAAAGCACAGCTCTAATCTCATTAGTCTTCTGCTCCAAACCCTACATTAGTTAATATTAAGAATTTCTTATATTAGCATTCAGGACTTCCTTCAAGAGCTGTCTGGAAATTATCTGTCAAAATTGCCAGAGTACAAAGCCTTTGACCCAGGCTTTATCCCAGAACTATACTCCCACATGGGTAACATAATGAATACACCTCTATAATCACTATGGAACTATTTGTAATAGCACAAGATTGGAGACAACCTAAGTGGGAGACCTGGATAAATATGTAACCATACAGCCCAGCAATGGAATACTACACAGCCATGAATATGAATGAAACTGTTCTTTATAAACTTATGTAGTGTGATCTTTACCAGTGGTTCTCTAGGTGTGGTTCCTAGACCAGCTGCAGCAGCAACACCTAGGAACTTGTTAGAAATGTACTCTCCCAGGTCTCACCCTTGACTTACTGAATCACCCTCTAGAGTGGGACCCAGCAATTCTGTATTAGCAAGCCAGCCAGGTAGTTCTGATGTACACTCCATTTTGAGAACTGCTGGTTTACAATATTTGTAATTAATCAGAAAAAGGTAAAAGGTGTATATCATATACTACTACTTGTGCATGGAAGGTAAAAGAGGCATATATTTATATGAATGTGCATAAAATATCTCTGTAGGGATTCATAAATTGCTAACATTGGTTGTCTTTGAGGTGGGGAGTTGGATAGCTGGGAGCAGGAATGGGAAGGTGACTTTTCACTGTATATCTTTTTGTACCTTGTGAATTTAAACCATTTAATGTGTTACTACATTAAAATATTAAAATATGGAAGCCCCATCAATCAGACCTCAGCCTTCCTCATGAGCTTTCTCTCTCCCCTCTGATGTGGCTTCTTCAGGACAATCAGATTTGTCTCTTTGCTGTCCCTTGGGTTTGGGTCGCACTTCTTAGTCACAGGCTTTTGTTTGATTCTGTGCCCCCATCTGGAATTCCCTTTACTCTTTCCTTTGTAATCAAAGCCAACTGTAAGGTTAGACCCAAGGGCTGCCTCCTTTGGGATATTTGCCTGACTCCTGCCTGCAGCCGGGATGAATCGGCCCTTCTCCTTGGCTCCCCAGTCTGTGCATCTGTGTTGCTTGCCATACACCTGTCTTCCTCCGTAGACTGTCAGCTGCCTGCAGGGAGAGACTTGGCCTTTCTTGCGCATCATGGTGCGCCCTGCACCCACACAGCTTGCCAGTTGATACCTGGACTCTTTCAACAGATAACTGAGTGATCAATTAAGTGATGGCTATCATAGAGATGGGGACATGGGGACACAAGGTGTCATGGATTGTGGACAGACCAAAGGAATGGTAACTGCCCAGGGTGGGGAAGAATGGATCTGGGCAGGAAAGATGGGGAGAGGCTGCAGGAGAAGCTACTGGTGGCTGGGTTTCCCCCAGGCTACATTTGGGACAGAGCCATCATCAGTGCCCTAAGGGGTAGGGTGGGGGGCACCCTTCACCTGGGAGTGCATGGGATTTATTTAGTTTTATTGATGGGAGGAGATGTTCTTTCCAAAAGGCAGATGTGCTGTTGCTGGAGAAGGGTGGGGGTGGGTAATCGAAGGGTAGAACGTGGGCCTTAAAGAGACCTCACACAGGCTGGCAGCGGGCTGCCCTACCAGGGGAGGGTTTTCTGATTAAAACTAAGTCAGGGCGAAGCTATTTTTTAATATTAAAAAGAATATGCGCCCCCATGGCCATGCCGTCCCAACCCTCCCTCTATCTCGAGAAAGCATCTGACATTTCCTGCACATTTTAACTTTCTAACCAAATAATGAAATAATCATATTGGCTCCCAGTCACAGGATTCATTTTCTCTCATTCCTGGGCTTCAAAATTCATCTCATATTTTAATCTGTTTTGAGCTCTTTTCAATTGCCTTGGAGACAGAGCCAAAGGTTCCCCGAACTCCTGTTGCCTGGAGTTGTTTGGTTTCAGTTCCTGTGGGGCGTTTGCTTTAATAACACGGCCAGTCCTGCAGTGGCGGCAGGAATTCTGGGGGAGGGGGGGGCGGTCGGGGCGGGGTGCGGGCCTCACACTCCTTGGCTCCTTGACAGTAAATTAATGTCCAAATTCTGACTCTGGGGATCCTCACTTTCTGTCTTCTTCTCAATTGTATTAATGCTTAAAACCCCAACTTCCCACAGAAATTCTCCCTCAGCTGCTCTTGGCCGTGGGGTCCCCCTCCCTCCCCTGGGCATCAAGCACACACAGAAGGCGATAGCTCCAGCAGCCGGGGCATCTCAGAGCCTAGATGTCTCTGACACGCATTCTGAGCACTTGACGTGGATTAATTCATTCCATTTCCCACTCCCCGGAAAGGTAGTGTTCGTGTTGGTGTCCCCATTATGCTGATGGGTAGATCGAGGTAAAGAGACTAAATAACTTGCCCAAGAGCTGGAACACACCTCAGGTGACTTTCAGTCCATTTAACGCTTGATCCCCTGTTTTGTGTGCATGTTGCGTAGCTCCCCAGCCTGCCAGCGGGCCTGTCCAGCGGGGGCGCCGCACACCTGTAGGTGGTGTGCCTGGTGTCGCAGGGGTGTCATCGTTCACGGCTTGTGGATTGTTGGAGCTCCTGGTCCCATGAGAGGCTGGACAGGATCGCTGGTTTAGGGCCGGAGGTGGGGAGCAGCCTTCCACACCTTCCTGAGAGCCAAAAGCCCGATTCGGGCATGGTGGGTGGAGTTGCCCGAAATGTCCCCATGGTTCTTGTTTTAGAGGAAAGGGGCAAGGTGACACAGTGACACAGGTGACAAGCCTTTCCTGGGGGGCTCAAATCCTGCGTGTGTTGCAGGATTGTGGGGGAGAGCCGTGTGGGGGAGAGCCGATTGTGGGGAGAGCCTCCCCACCCTGTGACCAGAAGGGGAGGAGAGCTCCCTGGGAAGGATCCCCTTTTGAAAATGAGGAAAGCCCCTATGTGGGAAGGCCTTGGCAACAGGTAGGGACCAGAGTCGGCCCTCTGTCCCGGGGCTCCCTTCTGGCAGTGGGCTCTGGTCCTTCACAGTCGGGCTGTTTTTGTTCCATGAAGATGACCAACCTTGGGGGTAGGCATCTCACATCTTTGAGCCTCATTTACCTCCTCTGTGAAAGGGGGAGAAATATCCAAATCTGCCTTCCCTTTCCCTGCGGCAGAGCTTTGGGAAGGTGAGATGGGAGTGTGCCCGTTGGGGCAAAGACCTGGTGGCTGGAAACACTGGAATTCGGTGACGAGTGCCAATTTCTCCCTGGTTTTCTCCCCCTGACATCCTGGCTGGTGGGCTTGTGTGTTTGACTAGACTCTAGACTTGCTGAATTTGTGCAGCCTTCCCCCTGTCCCTTGGGTCCTCCTGGGGTGTCTTTGCCTCTACATCAGGGTTCTGAGTCATCTCTTGGCAGCTCCCCTTGAGACCTCCAGAGCCTAGGCCCCACCCCAGTTTGTTTGTTTGTTCCTTTCTTTCTTTCTTTTTTTAAGATTTTATCTGTTTAAGGGAGAGAGAGTAAGAGAGAGCATGAGTTGGAGAAGGGGCAGAGGGAGAGAACATCCAAGCAGATTCCCACTGAACCTGGAGCCTGACACTTGATCTCACGACCCATGAAATCAGGACTTGAGCTGAACCAAGAGTTGGACGCTTAACCAACTGAGCCACCCTGTGGGTTCTGATTCCAGGGTCCTGGGTGCAGCCTGGGCTTGGTATGACTTTAAAGGCTTCCCAAGGGCTTCCAGGGTGCCCCTGGGTTGAGGCCTACTCTCCGTAGTGCAGCAAAGGGCACACATGAGTAAAGAGAAGATCTGTCAGACCTACAAGGGCAGCATACGTACCTGGAAAAATATTTAAAAACATGTTTATTAGATGCTGTGCTAGGATTTAGGCCTGATACTGGATGTATTTTGCAAGGTCACAGAAAACTAAAGGAGTACATTAGATGTTTATGTTGAACGAAACACTGTATGTGTGAATTAACACGCATCTCCTCTGGGATCCGAGTGTGTTGACTGCAGGGCAGCAGGGAGACGGCAGAACCAGAGCCTGGTTGCCAAGGCTGGCCATGTCACTTAACCACTCTGTGAGTCTGGGGGGACCACCCATCCTCTCTGAACTCAGTTTCCTCATCTGTCACATGGGGATATTAGTGCCTGTCTCCCAGAATCACTGTGAGGACCACACGAGATCATTCATGAAAACATTTTGAGAAACCAGGATTTCTAAACACACGAAAATATTACATGAAAACAGTTGTTCTCTGCATCCTGTCAGCCGTGACTCTCTGGACACCATCCCTCAGGCGTTTGGCCTGACACGAGGAGACCAGATGTCCCAAATTCCTGGTCTCATGCCCACCATGTGCAGTCCAGACCTCATCCGCTCCTGGCATCCCTGACCAGTCCCCTTCCCTGCCCAGCTCCCGTCTTCAAATTCCATCGCCCTCCACTGGCTTCTTCCCTTCAGGGCAGAAACTGACTTTTCTCTCCTACAGGAAAAATAAAGCACACTTCTGGCCCCCATCTAGCTTCCATGCTTCTACCCCTACCTTACCACCAGGTTTCTAGAACATGTAACTGCCTTGTCCTCTCCCCTTAGAGGCACCCAGTGTCCCATGGCCACCAGCTGCTGTATCTTTGTCTCCCCGATGTCTCTGCTGCATGTGTCCTAAGGACCATACCCTTCGTGATAATCTCCTTCCTCAGGCTCCTCATCTTCCCCTGCCCTCTCACCCTGACCTTCGGCTGACCACCCGGCCCTCAGGCTTCCACTTCTGAACTGTTTCTCAAACCTTTATCCTCCCCTACGTCCCCACAGCCACAACCTTGCTTTGGCCCCTCATCTCTCACCTGAGCTAGAGGTCCAGCCTCTTAAGGTATCCTGACCTCCCTCCCCTGGTTCCTTCTGTTCCCCCAGGGTCAAGTCCAATACAAAACCCCATGTGACCTGACCCCTGCCTGTGTCTCCAGACTCATATCTTCCAACTCCTCCTTCTACATTTGCAGTCATTCCCCATGTTGTGGCATGTCATGGCTCTGCGATGTTCACGTTCTATAATGTCCACCCCCCCCCCAAGCCCTCTCTGCCCACTATTACCCCAGCCTCATGGCAGAGCAGGATTCATTTAATAAATCCCAGCTCAAGGTCAGATCCCTCAAGAAGCCTCCCCTGATTTCTCTGCCAGTTCCAAACGGGGTTTATCTTGCCTTGCTTTGCTCTGGGCCACTGCGGCTCAGACATGCTGCTTTTAGAGCTCACCTCATGCTGTGTGAGGCATGCAAGCTTTTGCCTTGGCCTCCCCAGGACCAGGGAGCTCAGTGAGGGAAGGGTTCCTGGCTGGTGCTGTCTCTTTCGAGCTTTTACCCTCAAATGGGTGGAGCTGGGTGCAGAGCCAGTCCTCAACACATGCGCGTAGAATTAAATTGATTGATCTGCAGAGGATGGCTTGAAGCATCTTGACAGGCCATAGTGACTTCTGGATACTCAAAGAAAGGTCCATTTATCTTCTACTGTTCCTGTATTCCAATGCTTGGAAAAGTAGTTAATCTCACATGGGCTCTATTATAGCTAATGCACAGTTAGCTAGAGTCTTGAGATTTCCAGATTCTTCTATGTTCTGGTTTCAACAGATGGCAAGAGCTTCCTCTATGAAGGCTCCATTCATGGACAATTCCAGGTTCGCACACCTACCAGGATGCTGGGGTTGGGCCTGCAGAAGGAGCCAGAACACTCTAGCTCTGAGCCAGGGAGAGGCTCCTGTGTCCTGTTGCTTTTCTGGATTCTTTTTCCTGGGTGTAAATCCCTCTCCTGATAAGCACCTGGGAAGGGCAGTGGTCCCTGGTCTCTGGCTTCTCTCTGCCCCTGCCCACCTCCCCCACCCCCCACCTCAACACATAAGATTTCTTGTTCCTCTTTCACACCACCCATGGCTTCCTTTCCAGTTCTTACCCACCTTGCTCTCTTTGCGCACAAGGGAAAGGATGGTTTGTTGAAGTCACAAAGCATCCTCATAGCACTGATGCCATCAGCTTTTGAAGGGTTTTCAAGGGGCCAAACTCTCAGGGCAGGCCTTCTCTGGCCTCCTTTTATACCCTTGATCTGTTGGAAGGTCCAACGGTTGTTAAGTTCATTCTTGAAATTTCCCTTTGTGCTTTCTGCCTTCTCACTCCCACAGGGGCATCTGGTGACCGTCATTTTGCCATCCCCCTAAAACCTTTACCTTGAACTTCCTGTTCTATATAAAAATGTGTAATGTTATACATGGGAATGTTGTTATATATTGTAAAACTGTAACGTTTTATATTGTAATAATGTCCCCTGTCATTTTCTTTGAAAACCGTGTTTTGATCATCTTCATAGTTCCCTGATCTGAAAGCTTTCCTTCATCCTGGAGTGAAAATGACAAATAAGGGGAGGAAGTTTGGCCCTCGCAGGGGAGGAAAGGGATGAAGCTTTGGTGGAGGAATGTCACGTACCAGCACTGGGAGGCCGGGGTGTGCCTTGGTGGGGGCAGTGTCTTCTGGCCCTTGGCGGGATTGCCCTTCCTGTGCTTGTCACGGTGGTGTGGGGACATGAGATGAGTTCCAGCCAGTAGGTCGTGAGGGCCGTGCTGGGTTTCACTTCCAGGTTGTGGCCTAGGCCCTCCCGAGCTGGCAGGACAGTCAGCACCCTTCAAGATGGTGACCACCGCGTCAGCTTAACTGCCACCCCCCCCGCTGCCCCCCCCCCCCCAGTGACTGCCACAAGCACAGTGCAGTGGCTAGTCGTGGTGACTGTGGCAGAACCTTGCCCATCCTGGCTGGCACAGAAATTGGTTCTTTGCCTGGAGGAGCTGTGCTGTGTTGCAAAAATGCAAATGACGTGCCACTGGCTTAGGGCAAATAGGAAAATGAAAAGGTTGGAGTGTCATCGGATGCATACTGAGAACATGAAATACACTTTTGTTGTCTTGGGCCCCTGAGATTTTGGAGTTGTTTGTTTACTAGCCTTCCTGACTAATACTGGGAGTTGGGGAGGGCCTGGTCAGGGTTGGGTGGTACGAAGTTCAACTCTCGGCCCCTGAAAGCAGTCCCCTTTGTGCCACTGGGAAGGCCGGCGGGTTTAGCGCAGGGTTTAGCCCGGGCCACCTGGTGAGGACGCCCTCGACCCTGTCCCCCACACACGGGGCAGGCTTGTTTCTCCTTGGGGCTCTTCTTTGTCTCTGTTTCATTGTCACCTTTTCTGTGTGTCAGCATCAGGGCTCTGAGAGGCAAAGGTGAGAAAATGCGAGCTCTGTGTCCCACTTCTCAGCTGTGTGTCTCTAGGGTTTGGCTCTGAGCGGAATGAACAAGAAGCTGAAGTCTGTCCTTGTGACACTCCCCCAGGCCCCCAGGCCCCGTCCAGCCTCTACCCCCCATCGCCCCACCCCCCTCTCCACCTGTTCTGCAGGTGGCTGTTTGCTTCACATCAGAATGTACACGTTGTCTCACCCCGGGACAGACCTTCCAGGGTGTTTCAAGGTGACAATCTGGCAATGTGGCTGATTAGTCTCAGTGCTTATGCTAAAGGAAGAGTGCCTGCCGCCTGGGCGCGGGGCACTGTTCCTGCCTCACATGGTTATTGAGGCTCCCATGTGCCCAGCACAGAGCACTAAGTACTGGGGGGGGGAAGAGGTGGTGGGAAGGGGCTAGTGACTACAGCCTGGCTCCGCCTCCAGACCCTTGCAGTCCAGTGGGGGAGGGCAGGGCTGAGCGGGCAGTGTTGAGAAAGGTGGTGTAGGGTAATGTGTGCTAGAACTGGGGGTGGGATCCGGGCTGGGAGTGCCGTGGGGGCCGAGGAGAGGAGAGAGTGCTCTGTGGTCAGGAACGGTCACTTTCTCAGTTTCTCCATCTGACAAATAAAGAAAGTAGGCTCCCTGATTGCTTTTCAGATTGCCAGTGATAAGAGTTACCAGAGAGATTTGTTCAGTACCAGGATTCCGGGGACCCTCCTGGGAGAGCTTCAGATTCTGGGAATCTGGAGTGGGGGCTGGGAACCATGCCCACTCCCAGTTCTGCGGCAGAACGTGGGATGATGGGGGCTTAGCCCTGGGCAGGCTGCGAAAGGTGTGGGAACTGGGAGGAGGGTCTCTGAGATGGCCAAGAAATTGGTAGGGACACAGGGAGACAGGGACCCTGTTAAATTCTAGCTGCTTGCTGACTGATTGGCCTGCCCAGTGAGCAGGAGCAGAGCAAGGATTGTGGGACAGGAGTGTCCTTGGGAGGAGAGCGGCCTGGGGGCTTGGCACATTTTGTGTTCAGCCTTGGCACAGGAGAGCTCAGGCCTCGGGCTGCCAGGAGGACTTTCTGAGCGAGTTCACTCAGTGACATTTCCTAGCAACCAGGGGAGTTGGGTCTCCACCAGAGACCAAGGAAATGGGCGCCCTCCAAGGGCCCTGCTCCTCTCCTGGTTGGGGAACAGTGCTCATCAAGTCAGCAAACCCAGCAGGGTGGCCGAGGACCCCGTACCTTGGTGGCTCTTGCACTTCCTGTATATCAGAATTGTGTCTGGCTTCTGCAAAGGGTGCTGGGGCCCACCTCCAGAGTGTTTGATTCAAGAGCTCGGGGTGGGAGGGCATGGCAGTGGACAGAGAATTTGCATTCCTAACAGGTTGCTGGGTGCTGAGCTGCCGCTGGTCCCAGGACCACACTTGGAAAGCCAAGGCCAGATTCCCAGCCCACTAGGCTGGGCGTGGGGGTGGTTTCTACAGATTCTGGACCCCGTCACTACCCCTGGGGACCTACCCCCACCCACCTGAGATCAAGAGAATAGCGGGTGTCCAAATCCTGGGGTGCACCAAAGGCAGAAGCATGGAGGAAGTTGGGGAGGAGGAGTGCGCCGTGGTTGGGGGCCTCCCGAAGCAGAGAGGCTGTGAGGGTAGGCAACCCGGATGACTGTGCCACATGTGCACTGCCCATACAGGACCTCGGATGGGGGTGCATCCCCTGACCTGTGTGGCAGGTGGCTCCAGTGAAAGACAGGCCTTTGGGGCTGGGCAGTGAGTGTGCACCCAGACTGGGAAGCCCAGAGTAGGCCTGGAGCACACAGTGCAGAAGCAAGGGGGACGAGGGGGGCTTTCTCTCTGGTCAGGGAGGAGAGAAGGCATTGCGGGAGTGGGGCCCCGTGGAAAGCCTGAACTGCTTCGGTGAGGAGCTCAGACTTTATTCCTTGATGAACTGGGAACAAATCAACAGCAGCTTGGCTCCCTAAAGCAGACATCTGGAAACTGACCGTTTTACATTTTGAAAAACAGATTTTCAGTAGTAGCTCGTGGCCAGTCTGTGTGGCAGCATTTCAAGGCTGCATCTCAGAGATTTCTCTGCTGTCACCTCTCTCCCACCGCCCAGTTTCTTCCCCACAGTTCTTGCAATTTCACCATTAGAGATGATTTCCTTTTGTTCAAAAATATTACTCTCTCCAAAAGGCTCATGCTATGAACCAGAAATGCTCTAGAAGGAAAGAAATGCACCTCGGCATGCTCAGCTAGGTCACCTTAGAGGAGGTTGCCACGGCAGTCTTCTTCTCCAGGCACCAGTAGGCAGCAGACACAGGACAGGTAAACCTTGATGAACCTGGAGGCAGGCAGGGAGAGGCTAGGTGTGGCAGAGGCGGCCTATCACAGCTTGCTGATCAGAGAGGAAGCTAGAGACATGGTGAATATAGGGAAAGCCCTCTTGAGACTGGTCAGCAAGAATGTTCTGGATAGTGTGAGGCCAGAGGGGCCTGGATGCCCATGGCACAGGAGGACATCAGTATGCTTGGGAGGCTCACAATAGCTCATCCCAATGTCTTTGGTCACCCCATTTCCCTTCACTGCTGTAGAACACGGAGGGGCGTGTGCTGCTGGGTTTCCAACTAACCCTGACATGCCAGCTTTCTCCTCTCCCGCTTAACTGGCTCACAGGTTGAAACCAGGGCTAGATTTGCAGCCAGGAAGCAGGAAATAGCTGTACCTCTCAGGCCGTGATCCCAAGTCTCTTAGTTACGATTGCTCTTCAAACCATGTGGGAAGAGGCACGCAGTTGTAATTGTATTCGGGGATGACGAGCTGACAAGGAAATCTCTGGTGAGTCCTTCTGCCAGGTGATTAATTACCTTATTTTCCCATTTCAAAGTCGCTTTCCCAGATCAGATGGTCTCTGTAAGGGAGAGCAGTATCTATACCGCACGTAAAGTTCCAGCGCAAAACTGTTAGGAGCCAAGTCATTAATTGTGTTCCTGTTGAGTTTGGTTGTGTCAACCTGAAACACCTGTTTATGGAAATGGGCCCGGTAGAGAGACAGCGTTTTGCCCACAGGTGTGAATCACACAGGTGTATTCCTAGGCAGTCCCCCCCTCGGACAATGCTTTTGTAGAATGAAGGTCTCTGAGACATGGGGGGTCTGATTTCTGCTACCAGTTGATTGTGTTTTGTTCCACATAATTCACTGGGTGAAGGAAAAATTGGGGGGCCCACAAGGTGGCTTGGAGTGTGGATAAAATCTTTTCTGGGGAGTGGACTAAGAGGCCCAGCATGGTGACTCTGTCTCCACTGCTCCCGTCCATGCTGTGACGGGAAATGCAAGGGTGGCCCTTGGGCCTGGCCCCTTCTGGGCTGTGTGACAGCTGTGGGCAGGGCATGCAACTGTTCTCTTCCTCCCCCAGGCTAACCCTGACCTGCAGTTATCAGGAGTCACTACGAAGACATGCTTGGAGCCAGGAGAGAAGTAGGTAGCCCTGTACCGAGAGGCCAGCCCTGCCCAGCTATCCATATTGTTACAAAGGACTGCCACCCTTCAGGAAAATCCCTAGTGTGTTTTCCTGGAAATGCCCAGATTACAGTCACTGCATGGTTTTAATATCAAAGATATGAAGAATTGGAGGAAACTGGGGGACAGGGCCTCTCCTGAAGCCCCAGAGTGGGTCACCCTGGGGAGGCTGCCCCACCTGCCGCCCAACACTGTTGGTTATAAAGAGCCCTGGGAAGCTCATTCAATCAGCGAGTTTGGGGAAGGGGAGGGGTTGAAGAAGGAAGAGGGTTTTCTGCACAGCTGGAAGCTGTGGCTTTAGGCAAGACTGGTGCCTCTTGCTATGGTCAACAGAACACTCAATTTGGAGTTGGAAGACCCGGACACAGCTGTCAGCTCAGCCCTGTGTTATCGGGGTGACTGGGGGCTTGAGCAATCCTCATCTCCGTTTTTGTGTCTGTGAATTGGGTATGACTGTCCCCACTCGTCTCGGTGTTGCTTTGAGGATCAGAAGGAATAGGATAGATAGGAAGCTCTACACAGACCGCAAGATGCGGGGCAAGGAAAGGGTTATCATGGCGGCAGTTTCTATTTCCACATTACTTTTAGGATTTCGGAGACTTGTCTCACCTCCATGGACAGCAGGGCCCTAGATCGAGCCTTCCTGTCCGTGTGCCCCACCGCTAGCTGGCGGAGGAGGTAAAGAGCACCACTGAGTGATGGGGTGACTCCTGGGGAGTGTGGCGGGGAGGGAGTTCCTCAAGGTGATACTTCCACTAAAAAAGTACCTCAAACAGTGGGCCTTTGGGGCCAGCGTGGCCTTTAAGTTCAGGAAGCCCAGTTGGAACCCCGTCGGCTAATCCAGGGATCGGATGCCTCAGGGCCTACTACAGTGGCTGGCACCCACTAGGACCGGGATCGTTGGTGGGTGACATCATTAGGGCAGGGAGCCATTCTGACTGCTCCTGGGGCTCTGTTTCATTCCCTCATCAAGCACGTGTCGAGTACTTGAGTGGGGCTCGAACAAGGTGCTGGATTCTGCCTCAGAACGCTCCCAGTCTGTGGATGCCAAGCCAGGTAGATGGACGGGGTTCCTGTTCCGGTCAGAAGTGCTCTAGGAACATGGTTTGGGGTGCCTGCTGACTCCTGGAAGAGCTGAAGCTAGAAGGCCTAGTAGAGGTTGGAGAGGGGTGAGGAAGGGAGCTGGACAGGGGACATAGCAAGGCCCCTCAGGCCCACTTGCTCTCTCCCCTCCAGCCTCCTCTGTGCTCTGCCAGAGAACTCTCCCCGTGGGTGGGACTCTGGGTCCTGTGCTGGAGCCTGAGCTTGCCCTGCTGGTGGGGCCAAAGCCAGGCTGGTGGGGGCAGTGGGTCCTTTCAGGGCTGTCCTGGTCCAGCAACTGCTGCTGTGAAGTCTTTTTTTTTTTTTTTTTTAAGATTTTATTCATTTATTTGATAGAGATCACAAGTAGGCAGAGAGGCAGGCAGAGAGAGAGGAAGGGAAGCAGGCTCCCTGCTGAGCAGAGAGCCCGATGTGGGGCTCCATCCCAGAGCCCTGGGATCATGACCTGAGCCGAAGGCAGAGGCTTTAACCCACTGAGCCACCCAGGCGCGCCGCTGGTGTGAAGTCTTAATCATTCCGATCGAAGTTTTCATGTTCTCCGGAATAAGTGATTTAACTTATCTTGGAGATCGCATTTGACTTCAGCACATAAAAGGCTTATTCAATTCGAAGCAACATCTCCACCAGGAATGGATTAACAGCAAGAAAACGGTTCTTTCTTAACACGGGTGCAGCTGGGACTTTGGAAACCCGCATACACTTGTAATCGCCTCTTGGAGCACATGCTGAGAGTCCCTCCTTGAGACGGTGCTCATATGCTTTCTGCACTGGGGCAACCCGTTGTCTGTGTGCCCAGAGGGATCTCCGCGCAGGAGGGGCAGTTTGGCTGTTCGACCTGCGCAAAGCCACTGCTCTTTCAAGTCCTCCGAACTTGGACCCTCCCTTTGCTGCCTGCCGGCTTCATCCTCCTCTCTGGCCCAGCCCCCATTACTAAGAGTCCGTGGTGACCCCCAAAGTCTTCCTGAATCTATCCCTGGAATGAGCACCGTGGGGACACAGAGGAAATGTAAGCCTTGGCGTCCCCGCCACAGTGAGCTCACTCCTCTACAGGGCTGGAGGAGGGGGTTCAACTCTCTGGAGGGCAATTCGACAGTAGCTGTGAAATTTCAGTTACGCATCTTTGGCCCAGGAGTGCCACTTCTATCCTGCAGATCCAGGCACGTGCAGGAAAGGGCATATATATATTTTTTAATTTATTTATTTGTCAGAGAGAGAGGGAGAGAGAGCAAGCAAGCACAGGCAGACAGAGTGGCAGGCAGAGGCAGAGGGAGAAGCAGGCTCCCCGCCGAGCAAGGAGCCCGATGTGGGACTCGATCCCAGGACACTGGGATCATGACCTGAGCCGAAGGCAGCCGCTTAACCAACTGAGCCACCCAGGCGTCCCAGGAAAGGGCATATTTGCAAGCCTGTTCACTGCAGGGCTGTTTGTAAGAGCGGGAGATCGGACACGACATAAACGTCCGTCGGCGGGAGAGTGCAGCCGCGCGGTGGAATAGCGGACGGTCGTGAAAAGAACCAGGGCGCTTTTGTATACTGGTCTGGGGCGATTTCACTGGTAATTTGATAAGAATACAATGCAGAACAGCACAGTGACACGTGTGTAAAAAAGGGTAAAAATAATACATATTACTATTTATTTATATAAGTCTCAGGGGATAGAAACGCAAGGACGTATTAGCAGGGGCCGCAAAATGAAAAAGAAATGGTCTCTGCCCCAGAGGCTTCCTGGCAAGTTTTGCAGCACCTCCCCCTCCCTTTAAAACCAGCTTCCAGGATGTGTGCCCTGCATCCCTGCACCGCCCCCCCCATTGGCCTGTTGGGCATCGCATTTCTAGAACCTTCTCGGGTCTCAGTGGACCAGACTCGCTTTCCTGTCCCTGCCTGTGGCCAGCCTGCCTTGAATACCTCTAGGGCTGGAGGACCCACTGCCTCTTGAGAATTTTGGTTCTACCCTGAACGTTTCTCTTAAAGCACTTAGTGTGGGCACCACGCATTCGGGCATCACTCAGGGATTGGGTGACTCCAGGCCCTCTGCTTTGGGAGGTGC